>SNQJ01S0101959.1:0-21529 GCA_010110895.2 Picea sitchensis
AAAAATCGACCAATCAACATCTTCCATGTCACCACTGTACGACCTGTACGGTCCTGCCACATCACCGTACAGACTGTACGGACAGGTACAGTCAGCATCCAAAAATTTTGTTTGTTTGGCTTAGCAGACAGATCGCGATATCTTCTCCATACAGACTCTGTTTGAGAAAGTAAATATACCACCGGAATCAGGAAGACGAGACGGACGCAATGGCACTATTTTCATCGCATTCCGAGCACTTTGAAAATTGAGCAAAATTTGATCCCCTGATCACTCAGCCATACCTCTTAAAATATTCATGTTCAACAATGTTTCCCTCATATCCATTCTAAACAAAAAATTACATTTGAAGATGTAAACCCCGAATTTGAAAGTGTTACTAGCAGCCCTGAAAATCATCCGGAAGCTTGGTATTTTGTCCCTATTGAGGAGTTTTCTGAAACTCGTTGCATCAAACACTCGTATGCCAAATTGCTTGGCTAACTACCAACAGCTTCAGCACTCCCCGGGAGGAGAGCTACCCATGTTAGATGACCTGAGAATCGGAATAACGTTCTTGTTTTTCAATAGAAGATCTAATGAAACTTCTCTACATGTAACCTTTAGACCAAATACATCCCACACCTCCTAGTCCTACTCCTCCCGACTCGGAGAATACTTTTGACGGTGAACATTCAAGATCTGATTCTAAATATAGCATGGGTGAAAATTGAAATAGAAGACATTTGATTCCACCATGGTTGTCCCAAGGTGTTCTAAACCTAGGTAAACCTCTACATGACTACCCAAACGTCCAGAGAGACTTTTCCCGAAATTTGACCCCGAATAATCCAGCTCACCAGAAGATTATGTAAAGAATTTATTTGTGTCCACTTGTCTCCTTGATGTTCGATATGAAGATGTGGTTTGTAGACTCTTTACCTACACTTTTGAGAACAAGGATTCCACATGGTATTTTAACCTCCCACTTGGATCTATAACCAGCTGGAATGACTTTGAAAAATCCTTCATTGGGAAATTTTGGGAAGAGAAAACTCTCGCGGCTTTAATATTCAAAGAATTAGTGGCTCTAAAGATGGAAAATAAAGAAAAAGTAAAGGATTTTAATCAATGCTTCACTAGAATCCTCAATAAATTCAGTGTTGAAGCCACTCCCTTGGAACCCTTGGTTGTTGAATATTTTACTTCAACATTGCTTCCCTCTATAGGCATGTTCATGAAATGATCCAGCAAGTTTATCTTAGCCCAGAATTTTGAGGAAGCTAAAGTTGTTGAAAAATAGCTAATTTCTTTAGACAGCCATCTTGCATCTAAAGAAACCAAATCAACTCGAAATAATCCCTTACTATTGACTAAACCTCTTGAGAAAGAACCCAACTACTTATATAGTGTCGTTAAGATAGTTAATAAGTTGTCAAACAAAGTGGTATACCTTAGGAAGAACGTTGGGAAAGGGTCCTCCAAACCTAGACCTTTCTGTCCATTATTCAAAAGGAATGACAACCCGTTGAAGCCTCCAGAAGTCCCATGTCTCACTCTAAATCTAGATGACTTCGACATGGACAATTGTTTTTCATACCATCAGCAGAACCTGTTAGCACTAGGAGTCACCTTCAGATTGCATGGAAGGCAAGCCCAGTACCCATCAAGTTATATGTGAATGAAAGAGTGTTTTAAAGGGTCAAATGGAAAAGGACCCAAATAGTAATGTTCTAACTCAGACAATAGGGCTAGAATGCACCAGCAATTAAGGTCTTAGATAACTTCTATCAGTAGTTTGGGAGTAAGTATGAACAGAGGGAAGACTTGAGTGAGAGGAGTGTAGGGACTACTGCAAACATCAGGTCTACAAAACTCTAAGGAAGAAAGTTTCTAATCACAAGATCTTCTTGACATCAGAAACTAAATAAGCTAAATAAACATATGATAATATAATGATCAAACATCCACCATAACATCAACACAATAATTCATGTGAATCATTCAAAGCATGAACATTTAGCATCAGAAGCAAATAGACTGAAAGAGAAGTTGATTTCTGTTAGCCAAAAAGTCTTAAGTCCAGTACATCACTAGATCATAGTCACTTCATCAAAATATTACAAGTAAAAGGGAGCCTTGCTCAACCATCTGAACCTATTAAATCAATTGATATATCTATTTATAACAAGGAAGGGAGTCAACAGCTGGAGGTACAAGCTGGTCTGTTTCCCTTGAAAATATCTAAACATTTATTTGTTCTAACAACTAGAATTACAGACTATGCTATAAAACAGGGAAATGATGGTGACTAATCCAATCATGCTTCTAATTGCTTTGATCCTCTTTTGTTGCCCAACTCATGTTTTTCCATGTGTCCCTTTGGAGCCTGTATATGTCCTCAAAATGCCAGTTGTTACTTCTGTAACTTTCTCCATCATCAACTTATCCAAAACGTTGTTGGCCTAGTCCTCCTAGATTCATGGTGTTTGTTGGCAATTTCCTTCGGTAGCAACTCTGGGTAGCGCACCGTAAAAAGGAACAAGGAGAGAAGGTAGCTCCTGTAGGTAGCGCCACAGTGCTACATATATGCGCCAACATTGGTATTCTATTGAAATATTGGGTAGCGCCTGTAGGTAGCACCCCTGTGTTGTGCCTGTGTGTAAACCCGCTCCCTGCCAAATATTACGTTGCACCTATGGGTAGCGCCACTATGTTGCACCCGTATGTCGATTTTGTTCTCTGTGGAATATTACGCAGTGCCTTTACGTAGCATCACTTACGTTGTGTCTCTTACAGGTTTGGGTAGCATTACCAAAACGCAGCGCCTTTCAATCTTGAATATGTACAAAGTAGTGTGTGTCCTTTCATGATGACAGAACCATTTTACTTAGGTGCCTTGACCATACCATAAGTAATGCCCTTTACCACTGGGTGAAGCTATCACTTAGCAAAACTCAAAATCCATATAGCTAAACGCCTAGAAGCCTGTACAGATGGCATAGCTAGTATGTGCATATCAGTTAACCCTCCCAAAAAGGAACAATTCTTAAAAATGGGGCTTACCATTACCAACTATTTTTTCATTTTAACACTTAGTCTCACACTCTTTCTGGTAGAAAGAGGATCTTCAATTGGCACAGCAGACTTCTTTTTCCTAGCATTGATCGGCTTCTTCTGTGTAGTTGTGCTCTCCTTAGTTGTTGGTTTATCATCCTCAATGGAAGCTTCAATCAACACCTATAAATTCCTTTGGGCTACCTCATCTTGAAAGTGTTTTAGCTCTGCCTTTAACTTTGTGTTCTGAGACTGAAAGCCTATGTTCTATCTGTAAAGATTCTTCAGTTTTTTATGAAGGGGTAGAGCCTTTCTCACTGCAAACCTTACCAACTCAAGGGTATGATTGTAGCCAGCTATGAGCTCTTCCATTTGAGCCAAGTGGACCTTGTCTTTTTCTTTAAGATGAGCTATTTCTTTCCTTGCATCTCTAAGCTTCTTGATAAGCCTTTTGTAGGTCAGACTATCAGGAGGGACAGTGGCATGCTCAGTCTTAATAGTCTTTTCCTCGGACTCCTCTTCCTCCTGCATGGAAATTGTTTTTTCCACCTCATCAAGTTTCTCAGTGGTCTTACTTTTACCCTTCTTTCTCTGCACAGTGGTTTCTTCATTTCTTACCATAGGATCCTCGAAGTGTTTCACAAGGGTTTCCTCTTTTCTCTCCAAAGGTCTTTTAGTACCTTTACCTTTCTGTACAAGGGATTCTTGTTTTCTTTCAACAGACTTCTCAATGCCTTTCTCAGAGGTCTCATCTCTCTTCTCCAAAGGTCCTTTAGCACCTTTACCCTTCTTATTTTGTACAAGGGTTTCTAATTTCTCCTCTACAGGCTTTTCAATATTCTTCCCCTTCTTCTTTTGGATAGGGATCTCTGGTAAGGACTGCTCTCTATAATCCTCCTTAGGAATTGATGACCTTGTGAAAGGCCTTTTACATTTGATTTCGACTGCTGGAGGAGAAGGGGGAAATAGAAGCTTCTTCCCTCTCTTAGATGTAGCTTTGGTAGAAGGAGGCACCTCTTCTAACCCTGGTGGAGGAGGTGGTGAAAAATCTCTTTGTGGAGAAGGACAGACTTCCTCCTCAGCTTCAATGACCTACTTGTTGATCTCTGACACTTGAATAGGGGCTCTGCCCTTTTTCTTCCTACTGTTCCCTGCTTTGGTAGCACTGGTAGGTGACAAATAACTTGCCCTCTATGATTGAGGAGTGGGTGCTAAATCCAACTTAAAATGAGAGGTAACCACAAAATTCTCCCATGAAATATCTTTCTTGCCCAATTCCTCAGATACTAACATTCTGATTAATCCAGAGTGGAAAAGGATAGAATCCACATATTTATATTTGGCTTGTATCCTGTCTGAAATCTTACCTATACTCCTCAACAAGTAATAAGGAATATTCATCTCAACCTTACTAGTAAAATGTAGCAACAATCTTATATTGTACCAGTATAATGTGTTGAATCTCCCTTCACAAGTAAAATATCTATGTATGATCTTCAGTAGTATGTCAAATTGTTCAATCAATTATCTCCTTGGCATACTTTTGGACAGGTCATTGGCTTGATATTCAAGTTTGAAGAGATCTTTTGCATGAGCTGAACTCAAAGCCATGGCTTTGAACCACTTTTCACCTGTAATGGGGATCCCTGTTGCAACTGAGATGGAGGCTTCAGTCACTTCAAACTCCAAATCCCCAACCTTAGTTTTCTTACCATCAAACTGTAATGCAAACTATCTTGCTATCTCTGGATGGCCTCTTTGCATGTTCTGACAGAAGAAAAGGCACCCTACTCTTTGAAAGGCCTCTCTTTCCATGGGT
The DNA here is from genome assembly GCA_010110895.2 of Picea sitchensis. Lineage (NCBI taxonomy): Eukaryota > Viridiplantae > Streptophyta > Pinopsida > Pinales > Pinaceae > Picea > Picea sitchensis. Next base: position 4,856 of record SNQJ01S0101959.1, read on the forward strand.
TATGTATTAAAAAGAAGCATGTCCACTGGTTCTATCCTAACTATATTGCCTCCTTTATGTGCTTTCTTCGATTTAGGGGTCTCCATGACTCAGAATAAAGGTTCTTAAAAGGTTTGGTAATGCTCAGGAGACTTTGAATGGGGTTTCAAATATGCAAGGCTGACCTTATGCAACTGAGTAAAACATTTAATTTTGATATGAAAGGAGGTAGGGGAAGTAGAGAGAGGTTAAGCAACGCATCTAGGTAGCACAATGCATACGCAGAGGATAGACTAGTCTAAAGCTTGCAACTTCAAGGGCTAATGCAGACAACAGAAATCTGACTCATATAGGGGCATGAGGTTTACAGGTCTGAAAAAGAGAGGAGATGAGGCTATCATACAAAGATGAATATTTTATCGTTGTGCAAACTTAGCAAAACAAAAACCCGATCACAAATTTCCTATGAGGATTAAATACGCAGAGGAGGTAACAGTGGATACCTACGTAGTAGACACCTATTGATCTCTTCAACGCAATCATAGGATGAAAATGAGGAAACTTCAGCCCTGAAATCTCGCACAGTAGTAATATTTGGTTGACATGTGGTCACCTGATCAGAACTAGAGAATTCATGCAGCACAGCACTGTCGAGTTTTCAAAATTAGAAACTGTTATCAAGGAACATAAATGCAAGATCTTTTGAAGGCACTTTAACCGACTTCTGGCACTGAAAACAAGGGATATGGTATCGGTCATGGCAATCATGACTTGGGATGGCGGTATGATAAACGTGACAGGCGCTACGGAACTTCCTGATGAGTAGGCATCTCTTCCAATTCAAAAATATGATTAGATAGGTAAGAGAGAAAAATGAGGCATGCTTGTGAGGTCATGAGTGAGGAGAGAGGTGTGTCACATCAGCCTAATCATGGGAGGTATCAACCTAGGGGAAAATCATGAAAGGGATCAAAAAGAATAAACCATGAGCTAAAAGGGTTCAAGGATCAAAAATCAAATTGAGGATCAAAACATGAGCTATGACTCAAAAGTTTATTTATCCAAGGGGTCCTATCAAAAATAACTTTAAAGGGATGAAAAAATTATTTTAAAAATTTTTAAATCTAAGTCTTTAAAAAAGGTAAAAACAAACTAAAAGACCCAAGGCAATTTAGTGTGATAACAGAAACTTTCTAAGAAAATGTGTCTTTAATGGGTTAACTCTATGACCTTGGTCATTAATCAACTTTTAGACCAGGAAGAAATCAACGATGATCAGCCCAAGGAAGTAGAAAACGAAGAAACTGTTGAGGAAGCCACTCAAGAGTCTTCTATGTTCTTATGGGATTGGTGTATATATTCGAATGAGGAGAAGATTGAAGAAGTTATCGTAGGAGATACACAGATCATAAAATCTTCCCCCTGAGATTGCAACCTATGCAGCAAGGGTGTTATTCCCAACACTTCTCTACCTTCGAAAACCAATATTGTCCTTAGAAAGATAACTCCTTCCATTCATGTTCAGAAACCAAGAACTTCAACCCCAACAATAGCCAGTAATAAACCTAATACCTATATTGTAGCCAACAACAACAAACCAGGTACTTCAACATTGTTGTAGTCTACGGAATCAGAGGATGCATTCAAGGAGAGACTACATCATAAAGCACATCAAGAATAGACACAACCTAACAAAGAAGAGATAATTTAGGGAAGGATATCCATCTGAGTCTTTATTTTGTCTTTATGGGTATTTGTACAATAGAGAGATGGTTGGAGCAGTTGTACCCACTCCAACTAATCATTTGTTATGTTATCTTTATCCATTTATTACATATATTATTATACATTATTATATTTAGGTTAATGTATGATGACATTTACATGGCCTAGAAGGCCTCCTCAACATATCCCCCACACTCAAATCCTTGCTCATCTTGAGAAAGTGTGCAGATAACTAATGACTTGTTACTCTTTAGCCTTCGTCTTCAATCTGGTAAATGCTTGTGTAGTCAGTGAGTCTCACAGCGCTTTTCTCCCACCCAACAATGGTCATCTTGATCATATTGTTACACAATTCTCTTTGGTTCCTTTGGAGTGGTGAGTAGCTCGTCCTAGGCTCATGTTGCCCCTGCACATGACCTGCAATGGAACACCATGCTTCATCCAACCTACCATTTCTCTACTTTCTGGCTTCTGAGGTCGCAACTCAGGAACTATTCTGCAACTTTTATACCAAGGGGCTTGATCAATTAAGTATTTCTTGTTCCATCATCTTTTCTTTTAATCTCTTGTGTGTGTCTCATTATCTAATGCCTCTTTCTTGAATGCCTTTAACCATTTCCAACACGCTCATCATCAATGCTCTGTTTTTCTCTCTTGCTCATCAAAATTGAATGTGCTTCTTTATATTTTTCTATTCTTTGAAAATATATGGAGTCTTCATTTGATATTACATGAGAAGAACTTGACTACGTCTCAATGGAAAAATAAAGACACTTTTGTTGGTACTAGACTTTTACAACTCAATATAATGTTGTCGACTGGATATCAACTGATGTTGACGAGGAACCAATCTTGTCGGCTAAAAAACAACTTACAATACATGAGTGGAGAGGATCGCCTACCTTTAAAAGACACAACTTTAACCCCCTCTTTACTTTAAACACAAAGTCAAATTTTTACAACAACTATAACAACATTTTCTTTTTAAAGAGAGAAAACTACTTCCTTCATGTTGCTTTTAGACTTATCATGACTCTATATACTTTAAAATAGTATGTCTTATACATAATGTGACTAAAACACTTCATACAACTCTTTTAAAAAAAATACTTTTCTTTTAAAAACTTGACATGGAACGTTTTCCAAATAGATTTCTTAATCCATCATACCTATCACTCTTTACAATGACTATTATGACTTCATATACATTATTATGACTTCATATACATTGTAGACAAACTTTCCATGTCCCATACAATAAAAAGATTTTCAATTCTTTTGTAAATGACTCTTACATTGACTATTATAACTCCATTGTAGATATTATAACTTCATATACATTGTAGATAGACAAACTTTACATGTCCCATACAACAAAAAGATTTTCAATTCTTTTGTAATTAACTCAATTGACTAATTCCTTCCTTGATGTGACATATGCTTCAATTCCTTTGAGTTAATCACCCACCCTTTCCTTCCTATAATAATTAACTTACATGAACTTTCTTTTTAAAAGAGTACCAATGGTATAAGAGCATAGGCATCTATAACATTTTCATGAAATAAATGATCTGAGGAAAAATGTATACCCATACACCTTCCACAAATATATGTTGTGAAAGTAGCTTTTGCTTTACTTAATATCACTTGCTTCCATATTTCCATATAAAAGAAACTACCGGATGCATTCTACCCGCAAATGGATATAAATACTTCCCCGTGTAGAAAAATGGTGAACACGTGAGACAATTCTACAATCTTCCATATAAATCTCTAAGCGAGAATCACAGTGATAGAAAGAAAATATCACAGTTTTACCCAGACCGTTCTTATTTGGCAATTCTATATTTTGCCATCGCGCCATGTTGAGAGTTATTATGGACAGTTCCATAATCGGTATTCTTTTACGTGCATCCTTTATTACTTTGGAGCAAGTCCAGTGGAATATGCAGATATACAAATATAATATCATGCCATACTCGGTCTGCCAAAGAATCAATGTTGTCTAGCAAATGAGTACTACTAGAATCATACAATTAGACAGGTCAGATGTTAAAGTGAGAAGTGAAATTAAAGACATCATGATTAGGTTAGCATCTGATCCTAGAGTTCATCAGGGCATTGACATTATTGTTGTTGACATTCCAGAAAGTTATGGTCTATTGTAGAGTTGGGATTGGTCTGCAAAAATTCAAGGTTATTTCTCTACATATTGGTTCCACTTGTGGATCCCATACAAAGTTAATCCAAATTATCCTCACAGGTAAACAGTGAGGCTCATATGAAGCATATGGTAACATAACATGAAGGTAAGAATGAGCTTGTTAGCTTTTTCCATATGGTTTTGGGTAATTATTTTTTAGAGACTGACCATGGTTGCTATGAAGTGAAACCATCTCCAATTCAAACATACACACATTCCGAACTCCTTCAATGTACTGAGACTAATGATAATGGTTGTACTATATTAAAATCACATGGATTTTGTGTAACTAACAAAAATTTACACACTAACATGTGGACAATATTCTTTGATGGCTCCAAATCTCAGGAATGCACCGGGGCAGGATGCACACTCATCGATCCAGAACAACGTAAGACTCTCATACCCTGTCGTTTAGAATTTGAATGCACCAAGAACATTTTTTAATATGAAGCCTTGGTCCAAGGTCTAAAAAAGGTCGTCAACCTTAAGGTAAAATGTCTTCGAGTGTTTGGTGATTCGGAGATAATTGTCTAACACATAAGAAACATTGTTCATTTCCTATCTCCCCACTTAAAAGGTTACCAGTAGGAGGTATGGAACTTGCCCTATTCCTTTGAAGCATTTAATATTTCTTCTATACCTCGTTGTCAAAATGTTATTGCGGATACTTTGGCAAATGCAACATGTCTATATTCGCACCCCTTAATTATGGATTTTCTATTGAAATCATTTTCAGGCCTTCGATACCAGACAATGTCACGAACTGGAGAGTGTCCAATAACGATACTCAAATTATAAATTTCCTCACCAGCTCTGACGTGTTCCAAGACTCAGTGATAGATGATGAAGTGCATCAACAAAATATTTAGAACTATTGGGACGAAGCAAGCGTTGATATTTTTCTTAAGCGGTTAAGAGTATTCAGAATTCCTTAATATTTAATTCATTAGCATATTAACTGCATGAGAATCACTGAAATAAAGACATTCACAGTATACACAAAGATTTAACTTGGGAAACCCTCTTGGGGAAGAAAACCTAGCAGAACTTCTTCAATATAGATTCATCAACCAAGTACAAAGTCAATACAATGCTCTCTTCAAGAGAGATATGCTAGAATATAAGATATACACATTATAAACCAGAAACCCTAGCTGCAGTAAGGTAGCACACCACTTCCCTCAGATAGATCCTTCAAGAGATAATCAAATGTCTCCCCAAATACACCCTTCTTTTGTTGTTGCATCTTCTTCTATGGCTAGCGAACTTGTCCTTGAGAGAACTCGTGTTGTGTGTGTTGAATGAGGTGCCTAGCCTCCTTTATATAGCAAATGAACCATCCTCTTTTAACTTGGTCATGGTCAAATTGTACAATTGTCACTTTCTAATTTGTATTTTCCTTTTGTAATGGATCAATGGGGCCGACTTTACAAATATGATTTAGCATTATTCTTTTATGGTTTTCACTTGATCAAATACAATAAGAATATTTTATGAAGCTACTCAAAACTTCAACACTCCCTCTTAGCAAGGAAGGTATTCTTTTGGCACGATCTTCAAGACTGCTTCTGCACGTCTGTTCTCTTGACCATTTACTTGTTGATTTTTCGTGAATCTATACATCGCTAGAAGTTATGTAAACATGTCATGTATCTGGGGTCTCATCATCATATGTAGATTATCTCTAGTGGGCACAACATTATCGTCCTTTCAGACATTATGTCATTATGGGACTTCATCTAGCTCACACAGAACTAGGCATCTAGCTCACACATAACTAGGCAACTATCCATCTCACATAGAACTGATTAACTAGCCTTAAAGCTAGCCCTTTTGGTTGGCACACCAGTAATCCAGCCCATAGTAATTAGGAATCTAACCACAAGGGTTAGACGATCTAGTGTGCACACACTAGCCATCTAGCCCAAGTCTAGGAATCCTCCAACCACATAGCTTTTCCCTCCAGCTTGAAATTTGGGCATCTTCCAGCCCCGAAGGCTGGGCATCCTGACCATGTGCGAGATCAGGCCGACTTGTGCCACAGTGGGTAATGTGCCCATGAATGACTACCCACTGCTGCCACACTCTGCATTCTATTGTCCTTGGAATCACATATGTAACTCATCACTCCCTCTTAGGAGGGAAGTCCTTTTGGACCACACCAAGATTTTCCCTGAAATACTCAAACTTTATCTTTGACAGAGGCTTGGTCAATACATCGGTTATCTTCTCTTCTTTGGAAATATACTAGAGCTTCAAATCTCCCTTTTGCACCATGTCTCGGATATAATGGTACTTAATCTCGATATGCTTTGACTTGTCATGAAACATGGGGTTCTCAGATAACTTTATGCAACTCTAGTTGTCACAAAAGATATAGGTCACCTCCAACTCGAGATAAAACAACCATGCAAGCAACTTCCTAAGCCACACAACTTCACTACTAGCTAAACATGTTGCTATATATTTTGCCTCGACCATACTGAGTGCTACACTAGTTTGTTTCCTATTGAGCCACGAGATCAAAGTTGATCCCAAACTAAAGAAACATCATGATGTACTCTTCCGATCTACGACACTACCGGCCCAATCTGAATCAGCATAACCTTGCAGTCTTATCTCACGATCCAAAACATATATGAGTCCATAGTCAATTGTACCTTTCAGGTATCTCAATACGTGTTTTTCCGAAATGAAGTGAACACTTCTAGGTTCAACCATATACTGACTCAATGTGTTCACCGCAAAGCATATATCTGGCCTTGTGTTAGTCAAGTACATCAATGAACCAATCATTTGTCTATACATGGTGGCATCCACTGTCTCTGAATATGTATCACTCAATAAATTCAGGTTCATCACCATTGGCGTAGACATGGCTTTACAATCCATCATTCTGAATCTCTTTGGGATTTCTACAGCATATTTTCCTTGGTTAAGGAAAATATCGTCCAGTTTCTTCCATACCTCTAGACCTAAGAAATAATGCATCATACCTAGGTATTTCATCTCGAACTCTGCAGCAAGATTCCTCTTACACTCAATGACGAGCTTCTCGTCCCCTGTTAGAAACAGTTCATCTACATATAACAACAATATCACGGGTCCACCTTACACAACCTTGTAGTATAGGTTGGAATTTTCTTTACTCTTGGTAAATTCCAAGCTCATTAGAAAACTACAATTATATTGTACCATGCCCTAGGTGCTTGCTTCAATCCATACAAGGCTTTCTTCAACCTCCACACATGTGTCTTCTTGTCATGTGTCTCGAAACCTTGTGGCTGCTCCATGTACACTTCCTCTTCTACTACACCATTCAGAAAAGTTGTCTTTATATCCATCTGAAGTACCTTCCATTTCATTATTGCAGTTATCGCAAGTATAGCTCTAATCGAAGTGTATCTCTCCATAGGAAAAAATGTCTCCTCGTAATCTATTCCTTCTTTCTGGGAGAAACCACAAGCCATGAACATTTCCTTGTATTTCTCGATACTGCCATCGATTGAATGATTTGTTTTGTAGATCTATTTTGAACTCACCATTGACTTCTCTTTCGATCTCAGAACTACATCCCAAACATCATTCTTTATAATGGACTGGTACTCCTCAATCATGGCATTCTTCCATACTTTCTTCTTTGTAGCCTCTTCATAACATGTAGGTTATGCATCAATGATATCACTTAGCAATGTCATGTAACTAGAATATGGTCGTGATTTATGTCTTTCTCTGAAAGATCCATTTGGAGCACCATACTTATCTTCATCCTAAATAATCTCTTGAACCCAAGCCGGTCTTATCTTATTTGTAGTCATCTCTTGGGGTGGATCTGCAGGTCTCTATGGTTCTTCCATATCATGATCTTCGGGTACATACTCTTCTGGTACAGCGTCATTGCATGTATTTGTGTCTGCAATCCTAGGGGCTTCAGGCTCCTCATCATGGACCTCATATGTATAATTTTGCCTCTATCTATTGAAGGTTGCATCCTCATTGAAGGTAACATCTCTGCTAGTCTCAATCTTCTTGTGACCAGGGATGTAGACTCTATATGCCTTCGATGTCTCACTATACCCAACAAATATACCCTTCTTTCCTGAAGGATCCAACTTCGATCTCTTATCCTTGGTAGCATACACATATACTAGATAGCCAAATATTCTCAGGTGGATGACCTTTGGCTTTTCTCCTGTAAACATTTATTTTGGTGTCTTGTTCCTAAGTATACGGTGACGACTTATGTTATGCACATATACAACAATCATGGTTGCTTCTACCCACAGATGCATCGGTAATTATTGATCATGAATCATAGCCTTCATTGCTTTCATTATTGTCTAATTCTTTCTTTCTACCACGCCATTCTACTGAGGATTGTAGGGAGTAGTGAAATCCCTCTTAATCCCAACTTCTCTACAGAATTCTTTGAAGTCGTCCAATGTGAACTCTCCTCCATTATCTGACCTCAAAATATTTCTCTTCTTTTCAGAAATATTTTCTACAAGGGCTTTGAATTTCTTGAACTTGTTGAATACTTCACTTTTTTTCTTTCAAGAAATAAATCCAAGTTTTACATGAGAAATCATCAATAAATGAAACATAATATACATACCCTCTAAGTGAAGTGGTTGTCATCGGTCCACACGCCTCTGAGTGCAAGATGTCCAAAACTCCTTTGGCTTTGTTGTCACTGCTTGGAAATAGACTCTTCACGTTCTTGCCTTGTGCACATCCCTTGTATATACCATCATGATTCACCTAAATCTCTGGCAAACATGTCACTATCTTGCTCACAATCAGTAATGCTTTGTATTGTATGTGAGCAATTATTTTATGTCATAGCTCACTCAATTTTATTGTGCTATGAGTTAATGTTGAATCTGAGTGTCCCTTTAATTTGTATATACCTCCTTCTTGAACACCAATCAAAATAGCATCATCGATATACTTTCATCTTGGCCACATAAGAACTTCACCATCAATGAAAGAAACTATGAATCCTTACTCATCTAATGTTGAGATAGAAAGGAGATTCTTCTTCAGACCAGGTACATACAAAACATCTTTCATCTTCATAGGCTTTCTAGAATCCAACTTGTAGGAGGCTTCTCCTAGCCCTTTAATGGGATATTGATAGTCATCACCAAGCTTCGCCTTATGAGGTGAACCCTTCTAAACCATATTTGAAAGAGAATCCTTGTAATCGGTCATGTGCTTAGAAGCACCACTATCAATAAGCCATGTGTCACATCCATGAGTGATTGACCTTGTAAGAGATCATATCAAAACATATTCTTCACTTGAATCATATTTTTTTGTTATTTTCTGAGCAGGTTCATCGTCTTCTATGGCATGAGCATGATGTCTTTTATACTTTCCTTTTCTGATATGATCTTTTATGTGAGGATCGTCTCTTGCAATGTGTCCCATCTTCTAGCAGCTATAGCATTTGTAACTTGAATAATATTTTTCATTCTTTTGTGACCTTTGAAACTTCTTTTGGGGATGAACCTCTTGTATGCTCTTTCCTTTTCTTGTATGTGTTGCTAGTGCTTGATTTCCATCATCACCCAACTTTTCTTCTCTTGTTGCCAATCTAGCTTCTTCTTGAGTGCAATCTTCCCATAGCTTGCTAAAATTTGTTAGCTTTCTTCTGAAACAGATTCCCTAAATAAATTATTCCCAAGACTTTGGGAGACCATTCAATGTAGTCATTACTAGCTTAGCTTCTTCAACTGTGTATACAATGGCTTCAAGTTGTTCTTTGATTTGAGCCACCCTCGTAAAGTAGGATTGAATGGTTTCTGAATTCTACATCTTCACATTCTTAAATTGTGTCATCAATGTCATCTTCTAATTGATATTATTTCCTTCATATAGTCAGGATAAAGCATCAAACATCTGCTTTGGAGTCTTCAATTATGAGACCTGAGGGATTAAGTGATCCTTGATAGAATCTGCAATAATCTTCTTTGATTTAACCAGGTTCTTTTTGTGCTTTTCCTTAGCTTCATCTCCCTCTGGCTCTTCAACTTCTTTTTCAATGAAGCCTTCTAGATCATTTTCTTCTGTAATGAGCATCACTCTATATTTCCATGATCAAAAGTTATCAGCACCCCCAAGCTTCTCATCAAGCTTGGTGTTGGAAGTCATTTTGCCTCGAGATCTTGAAAAATATGATGAAAATTGAAATTTTGAAAAAATGAATTTTGACCTTACGAGTGAGTTTGCTATGTCAAGGCGACCTCCTTTCTTCAAAAATATGCTCCAACTTCATCCTTTAGATTCCCAAACGTCTTGACCTATGGTTTCATGAGGAAACCCTAATTTTTCAACTTTTGAATTTTTAGATCTGATCCAAGGGAAAGATGCACCCTCCTTAGGTGACCTCCTTGGTGTATTTTTCTTATCAAATGTCCTTCATAAATTGGGTGACATCATCACCTAGGGTGTCATGCGAAAAACCTAATTTTCCAAAACTTGTCAAACTGTAAAACTGATCCATGGAAAAGGTGCGCTAGACTTGGGCGAGCCTTTCTGTGATCTTAACTTGCCCAGTGAGTTCCTCTATACTGTGAAAATGGCTTCTTTTAGGGTGGCTCTGATTCTATGTTGAGATTTTTCTTAAGCAGTTAAGAGTATTCAAAATTCCTTAATCTTTAATTCATTAGCATATTAACCACATGAGAATCACTTAAAGAAATACATTCACAATATACACAAAGATTTAACATGGGAAACCCTCTTGGGGAAGAAAACCCAGCAGAACTTCTTCAATATAGATTCATAAACCAAGCACATTGTCAATACAATGCTCTCTTCCATAGAGATATGCCAAAATATAATATATACATAAGATAAACTGAAAACCCTAGTTGCAGTAGGGTAGCGCATCACTTCCCTCAAAAAGATCCTTCAAGAGATAATCAAATGTCTCCCCAAATACACCCTTCTTTTGTTGGTGTGTCTTCTTCTAAGGCTAGCGAACTTGTCCTTGAGAGAACTTGTGTTGTGTGTGTTGAATGAGATGCCTAGCCTCCTTTTTATAGTGAATGAACCATCCTCTTTTAACTTGGTCAGGGTCGACTTGTACAATTGTCACTTTCTAATTTGTATTTTCCTTTTGTAATGGATCAATGGGGCCAACTTTACAAATATGATTTAGCATTATTCTTTTGGGGTTTTGAATTGAACAAATACAATACGAATATCTTCCAAAGTTACTCAAAACTTCAACAACAAGTAAGATAAAAGCTAATGGTATTCCAAAAAATGTGTTATCGCTTGAAAATTTGTTTAATGCATAGACTAAGTTCAGAAATCCTATGAATCCAAAGCTGAATAGCTCTACTATGATGCACTTTCTAGTGAATCTAGGGACCCTTGAACAACCCAAATACATCAATATGGGCACTTGATGTTCAAAAGTGGAAAAACAAACATCCACACAATTGTTTAAGATATATCATGATGTATTTTCCTGGACATATGAATATTTCAAGACACATGACACCCATATTATTTAGCACATGATTCCTATCAAAGAAGGTGTCAAACCATTTCAGTAGAAGTTAAGGAAAATATATCCAACTCTTGAACCACTTATTCATAAGGAATTGAAGAAATTGTTAGATGCTTGGATCATATTTAAAGTTCACCATTCCACCTGGGTGTCTAATATGGTACCTATCGAGAAGAAATCGGGGGAGATCAGACTTTATGTAGATTTTCGAAATTTAAATCGAACTTCCGACAAGGACAATTATCTAGTTCCCCCCATGGAGAAAATCCTACAAATCATCTTTGGTTCTGAAATGTTTTCTCTTTTGGACAAGTTTTATGGTTACAATCAGGTTCTCGTAACATAACCATACTGGTTAAAGACCACTTTCAATACAAAGTGGGGAATGTTTACATATCGTAGAATGCCCATTGATATAATAAATGTCAATGCTACTTTTCATAGGGAAATGGACATAGATTTTAAGGTTCTAATCAATCATAGTGTGGTGATCTATCTTGATGATGTCACAATTTATTCAAAACAGAGAGTTGATCACCCCAAACATCCAAAGCAGATTTTTGAAAGATGCAGAAAATGCGGTATTTCTCTAAAACCCAAGAAGAGCATTTGTGTTGTTTTATAAGGTAAATTGTTGGTGCATATTATTTCAAAGGATGGGATTTATGTTGACCTAGAAAAAACCAAATTTTTTATGCAGATCCCACCTCCACACAACAAAAGGTTTGTGCAGTCCTTTTTTGGGAAAATCAACTTCGTGAGAAAATTTGTTCTATATTTTTTTGAAATTGTGAAACCTCTCCAGCAGATGATAAAGAAATCCATTCAATTAAAGTGGACATATGTTGAAAAGGAAGCCTGTGAGAATATCAAATCATCCATAATGGTTGCACCTGCTCTTCAAAGTCCTGATTTTACTAAATACTTCTTGTTGCATATTTTTGCTTCTGGCCATTCTCTTGCAGCAGTGTTCACTCAGAAGGACCAGCAAGGGAATGACTGCCCCATAATGTTTATGAGCACTGGACTCCAAGGTGTTGAACTAGATTATCCACTGGTAGACAAGAAATATTTTTCTATCCACAAAGCTATTAAATAGTTTAGGCCTTATGTACTAAAAAATCACACCAAGGTGATCATCCCTCACCTCAAGGTCAAATCTCTCTTTCTGTAGAGGGAACTGGGTGAGAGATGAGGCGATTGAATGACTGCTTTACAGGAGTATTACCTTGAATTCAAACTAGCAACCATTTTTAAAGGTCAAGGCCTGTGTAAGCTAGCAACTGGAATCATATATTCTGACGATCAAGAAAAATATGGATGGTAAGAGGAACCAACTCTCTGCTATATTTTACTGCACCTCAAGTCTAGTCTATTGTTTCCACAGTTATACACAATTATCCCAATTGAACTGTAAACATAAACACATTTAGATGCCTAACTTCTTTTATCACAACAGAACATACAATAAGATGAGAGATGAATCATCAATACACAAGAGACACAATATTTATGTTCTGTAATTTTATGTAATTCTCCAAATATGAGGACCAAAACCAGTCCTCTCAAAGTTACCAAATCTAAGGATAGAACTACTCCTCTCAAAATTACCAAATCTAAGGACAACCTTGTCCTCCAATATACAAACAAGAAACCAAACCTCAACAATATTCTGGAAATATCCTCTTCCACAAATCTGTTGCAGACCACATGTATGAACTATTGAGGTAATTTGACGTCATCCTGTACGGACGTGCCCCTGCCTAGAAGAGCTTGTACGTATGTACATGATTTTTCTTTCACCAACCCACGTACGTATGCGATTGTTCCCACTACAACCCACGTACATCCGAAAAACTATACGAACACTTCATATGGCTCTCTCCACTTCGTACAATATCTTCCTTCTGAGGTTGTCTCTCTCTCCCACATGTGAGGTGTGCCTTTACCTGCCAAGAATAGAAAATAGAGAGTTCTCAACCTTAGGTCAGATTTGCCTCCCTAGCAGAATTTCCCTTTGTTGAAATCACCAAGCCTCCTAGAACAAGTGAAAACTCACTTATGCTAACTCCATTCTTCTATGATGATACAATGAGATGTCACAATGATCTCTCTCCTTTATATAAAATCCTTGGGGGTCACCATAGAATCCCCTCCACAAGTCATCATCAAATTAGGCTTTCCTTGTAGGTGTGAATCCCCAACACAAGCCCACAAATCCCATCACCAAACCCATGAAGCCCCAACTCAAATCCAAGGGGGTTTTCACCAAACTGAAATGCTAATCTAGTGCCAAGGAAGATTCCCACATGCATGACACCTTGGCCTCTTGTGGGAATACCTCTTGAAGATACATAATCAACACTCTCTACACACAACAAGCCCCTTATATTCCATCAACTGAGAATTTGTGGTATAATTATATCAAATACTATCTTCAGCATGGCACTGCTCCTCATCATATTAATGATAAACAAGGAAGAGTGCTAAGGTTGAAGTATGCACAATATCAGTCGGTTCATGGTATCTTGTTCAAGAATAATTATGATGGAGTTCTCCTCTGATGTCTCAAGAAGCATGATGTCGACAAGGTTCTCAAAGATATGCATGATGGACCAGCTGGTGGTCATTTTTTGGGAGAAACCACATCCCACGACATATTAAGAGTTGGGTACTACTGGCAAACAATATTCAAGGATGTTCATGCCTACTCTCAGAACTACGACATTTTCCAAAATTCAACTGAAAGAGAGAGAAAGGCAGGTGTTCCACCTCAGCATGTAACGGTTGAAGATCCTTTTAAACAATGATGGTTGGACATAATCGGTGAGATCAACCTGTAAATTATAAACTTATACAATATCTACTATAAACAGATATTCAGAAAAGAACAAAAAAGATACAATGGCAAATACAAACATTACACACAGATTTTTCCCCTGGAAACCCAAACTGGGAAAACCAGCATATTCTATATTCATTCATTGTGTTACAATGTTTACAATACAAAATACATATAGGAGCCAGCGACATCCAAAAACCTAACCCAATGACCTGGATTAGTCCAAAACCCTAATTCCTTAACCGAAAATAAAAAACCATCGGCAAAGAAACCATGTGCCAAAAAACCACCTAAATATAATGCGGTCCCGATCCAGAAAAAAAATTTCAAGGGCTTCGCCCCCCTGCACCCCCCCTCTTACCCCCCTGCGCACCCGACGCATACGCTCCAACACTACTACACATGCAAATAATATAACACATACCCAACATTCTCCCAGTTGTTGTTTTCTTTGCATACAGGGGGTTACAGGGCTACATAGTCAACAATCCAAGGCAGCAATGCCCATGGATCCTCTACACCAGGAGAACTTCTCAGTGCTCACAGATTTTGTTAATGAGTCTGCAACATTCTTCAAAGTGTCCACCTTCATCAGTGATACTTTATTTTCTTCAATCATATCTCTCACAAAGTGATATTGAACATCAATGTGCTTTGTCTTTGAATGATAAGCAGGGTTCTTCACCAAAAAAATTTCACTATGACTATCACACTCTATCCTTACATCTTGTTGTACCAACCCAATACCTAAACACAATCTTTGTAACCATATTGCTTCCTTACTTGCATGAGTCGTTGCCGTGTATTCATCTTTTGTAGTTGAAAGTGCCACTACATCTTGTCTGTTGCTCATCCAACTTTTTGTTCCTCCAAACAGGTTAAACACATACCTGCTTGTAGATATCCTATGATCCAAATCTCCAGCCCAGTCTACATCCACAAAGCCATGTATATCCACTACTCTGTCCAATCTCGGTCTTCCTTTGTAGCATAATCCATAGCTAACAGTACCACGCAAATACCTAAAAACCCTTTTTACTGTTGTCCAATGCTCCTTCCCTGGTTTTGACATATACCTTATCAAAACTCTCACTTCATGTGCAATGTCTGGTCTAGTACAGAAAATTGTATACATCAAATTGCCAACTGCACTCGCATATGGAACATGAGACATGTTCTCCTCTTCTTCATGTGTCTTGGGACACTAATCCACAAATAACTTTACACCAACAAGAATAAGAACCTTGATCGGTTTACATTCCTGAATATTAAACCTCTGCAATATTGTCTTGACATATTTTCTCTGATTTAACCAGAGTTTCCTCCTTTTCCAATCTCTTTTAATTTTCATTCCCAAAATGAAATTTGAAGCACCAAGATCCTTCATGTCAAATTTAGAGGACAACTGAGTTTTCACATCCTGGATAATCTAGTTGTTGTTTTCTATTAGCAACATGTCATCCACATATAAGACCAAATAAATCAAATGATCACCAATTAATTTAAAATATACACAATGATCTTCTTTGTTTCTTGTAAAGCCAAGTCCCATTAAATAAGTATCAAATTTTTGATACCACATTCTTGGTGATTGTTTTAAACCATACAGGGACTTTTTCAGCTTGCATACCAGCTCCTTCTTTCCCTTCATAGCATAACCATCTGGTTGCTTTATAAAGATTTCTTCTTCCAGATCCCCATGAAGTATTGATGTCTTCACATCCATTTGTTCTATTTTAAAATCAAATGCAGCAGCAACAGATAACATAAATCTTATGGAGGTTAACTTGGCAACAGGAGAAAAAATATCACCAAAATCAATTCCCTCGACCTGGGAATAACCCTTTGCTACTAACCGAGCTTTGTATTTTTCCACCTTTCCTTCTACATTCAACTTCTTTTTAAATACCCATTTGCTGCCAAGGGGCTTTCTTCCAGTTGGCAACTCCACTAGATCCCAAGCCTCATTCTTATCCAAAGATTCCATTTCTTCTTCCATGGCCCTTTTCCAGAGATTTCCATCCTCTGAATCCACTACCTCCCTGACAATTCTAGGATCATCATCAGTAATAGACAAAGCAAAATTTCAACAGAAATCATATGGACTATACCTTTCCGGTAGCCTTCTTTCTCGATCTGATCTCCTCAATACTGGAGTATGAGGATCTTCTTCTTCTGATTCATGTTCTTCTGTAGATTCTGATTCATCATCATTTAAATCAACTCTATTTTCTCTGGTTCTTCCTTACTTGGTGGACTTCTTGTTTAACAACATCCTTCATTTCTCTAAATACCACATCTCGGCTATACACTACCTTCTTAGTTTCTGGGTTCCAAATCTTATAACCTTTGAGACCATCTTTATATCCAATAAAGATACATTTTTCAGCCTTCTTA
>SNQJ01S0101960.1:31770-43606 GCA_010110895.2 Picea sitchensis
AGATCTGCTCAATCTATGTGATCTATAGATGGAAGTATGTCTCCATCTATCCAAGATCACCTAGATCTTGGTATCAAACCAAAGATCTCAACCTTGGTCTCCCACCAAGGATTTCTACCTCCTGGCATCTCACCAACGGTCACTACTCTTGGTATCTCACCAAGAGTCACTCTCATGGCATCTCACAAAGAGCCTCTCCCTCTTGGTATCTCACCAAGAGTATCTAGATCTCGACATCTCACTAAGATCCTCAACTTGGCCTCTCACCAAGTGACTTCCACCTGAAGTGGATACAAAACTTGATATGCTCGTCTTTGTAGCCAAGTGAGGCTCAAGCCTCTGTGGTTCCATGTTTCTCCTCCTCATCAATCTCTAATGCTCTGAATCCCCTACACCAATACTCTGTCTTGGCAACTCTGAAACTGAAGTTGTCTCGGGTGGACCAGTCACCCCTGAAGATGGTGTCCATGAAAAATGAGTTTGATCTCCCTATGAATCACTACTCTGAGTCAATAGGTCCTCCTCAACTTTGTCTCCCCACCTGATGTTGGATGGTGTAACAACTGACAAATAATTGACGAATGCACACTCCCTCGCAAACTCAGTTGCAAACTCAATTTGATTTGTTGTCGTTGCAGTATCATCCTACTGCTTCTTCTTCTTCTTCTTGGGACATTGTCATGCATAGTGACCCATCTCACCACAAACAAAACATCTCATTGTGCCCATGTCTCTCTCTTTCCCACCGCCACTATGTTGTGGTTCAACCCCTCCCTTGGGACCCTGTCTAGCACCTCTGTCAATCTTCTTCTTTCCCTTAGTCCACAGAGCAAGGTCCTCATCTCCCTGAAGTATTTGTTGTTGTCCTGAAGACTCTGAGATGCATCTTGTCTCCTCCTGAACGAAATCATCCCAAAGTCTCTCCCAAGTAGGCATAACCTCTTGGGAAACTATGCCTCGAACAAATGGACCCCGTGGTTTGGAAAAGTTGTTTAAAGTTGTCCTCACCATAAATTATGGGTCCATTATCTCCCCGACGACTGCAAGATCATCTCCGATCTCAGTGAATATGTCAAGGAATGATGTAACCGACTTGGAATTGAGCATCTTAATGCTCCAAAGCTTGTCCTGCAGAACCATCTTCCGATTCTAGTTGGACTCTGGTAAATATTGCATAGAGAATCCCACATCTCAAATGCATAGTCTTTACTAGTCAAATGTGGAATGACATGGTCTCTCACCCCGTCACAAATAGTCATTTTCTCCTTCTTGTTCTTCTTCCTGAACTTTGCTACCATGACGGGAGCAATGACAGGAGGAACAACAACGGGAGCCTCAACTATATCCCATAGTTTGAGGTCCTCTAAGACGAAAATGATCTTGGTCTTCCAAGGGGACCAGTTGCTAGCTCCATCTAGCCTATCCTCTGCCCACATCTGGGACACCGACATGGTTGTCCACTAAAGATCACACTGATGCTAAAACAACACAAGAGTATTTCCTCACTCCTGTCAACACAGGTGTGAAAAGAGGCAGTAACACCACAAACTCACTCCTAGCAAATAGGTGTGAAAAGAGGTTGTAAAATACAGCCTCACTACTGTCCACGCAGGTGTGAAAATAGGTTGTCCAAATCAACCTCACTCCTATGCAAATAGGTGTGAAAAAAGGCTAACAAGAAGTCCACAAACACTGCCAACAAGCTGTCCAAAAAATCTGCTAACAAGTTGTCCCAAAACTGCCCTGAACTGTCTAACAGGCACTAACTGAGAGGCACTTTCAAATATAATTTTTACTCATTGTCTTGGACTCTAAACTTGATGTCCAAAAACAACCAACAGAGATGATTTTTACCTCACAAAACTGCCCAAAAAAATGCTCAAAAATCAACAGTCTAAGCCACCATTGGCTTTGATACCATGTAGATTTTAGAGGATCCTAATGGTTTCCCAACATGCTTGTCATATGACCTCGTGTTGGGCACTAAAATCAAGGTTTTCAAACTGATTTTTCTCATTGTTTCTGGACAGTTAACTTCTTGTCCAAAACAGTCAGTTCATCATTGTTTCTCACAGGCTGCTACAGAACATATTTACGTCATAGTTCTAGCAGCAATCAAAACTGCCTTAGTTGTTGTTGAAAGGCTGCTAACAGGTTTGATATTCTGCCCTCTAAGTCTGCCAACAAGGAAATGATTCAATCATCTTTTATGGTTGTTGTTTTAGATGATTTAATAGGGAATTTGTTGTCCACGGTTAGCACATATAAAACTCCATAAAACATAGAATACCCTCTCTAGGATCTTTACAATTCTAACTAGCTGATCTAAACTCTAAGCATGCATGAAATGAACACAAGTATTTTTAGTCAACATGACCCTGGATAGAACCCCCCGGGGGAAAACCAGTTTGGAATGAAAGTGTATATAAGTGGTGTCTAAAGCATGAGATACAACAAGTAATATAATACAAAGGAACATGTATACATAGCAAGCTCCTCTCAAGCCTTGCCAAAGGATCCAATGAGATATGCGCCCAAGATTAGTGTGCCCTCTCTGTTTGTTGATATGTCCACTGAAATGAAGCGCCCTCCTTCCTCTTTGACCCAATCAAGAAACCCCACCACAAAAATCTGCTCTTGTGTGTTGCCTCTCCACTGAAACAATCGGAACTGGCTTCCTCCAAGTATAGATGCTCCCTGCTAGTTGTGCGCCCCCCTCCTATGGTGTGCCCTCCTCCAAGCAAGAGTGATCACCACAAATAATATGGGCCCTAAGCCTCCATGAGCCCTCCATGAATGGAGGCGCCCAAGATCTCCTCTCCCAATGCTTGCATTCCCATCCTCTTGCCCTTCTCCAAGCTCCTTTGGTGAACATACAAGTGATAATGAGCCTCCAAATGCCCTATGTGCCCTCTTTATAGAAATCATAAGGAAACCTAAAAATGGATGGATGAGATCATCCCATCCCATTTCTAATCAAAGGTTGAGATCGTCCAAAAAGAATCTCAACTCAAAACCCACTTTGGATTAGTTTCCTTATTTCTCTTTATGTCCCTCAATTCACCCACAAAGTGAATTAATACACTATGCACTTAAGTGACACTATTCACTCAAGTGACAAATTTCACCCTTTTGATATAGGAAAAATGTCAAAGTGAAATTAGACATAAAGTATAAGGCACAATAATGGGTCAAATATTTCCCCCTTGTGGTTAGAAACCCACAACCACAAGGGGACCACTTTCCAAGGTACCCAAATCTCAACAATTTGTACACAAAATAACTCAACAAAATATATAACTTAGAACTATTTGAGTTTTCTTTATTTTCAAATTGTGATAAATATGCACACCTAATTTAAACGGGCATATGAATGACCTACTCTGTTGGTTGAATGGTGCGTTGGGTGTGCTTGCAATGGGTGTTGTACTAGCGCCCAATTGAGCTAAGTTGTTATCTTGAATAAATATTTGACTTTTTTTTCACATGAATGCCTTTTGAGATTTTGTAAACACAAAGATAACTACCCATTAAAAAGGAGACATTTTTTTAATTAAAAAGTGTCACACTTCAGGGGTGGCAAGAGCAAGTGGGGTTATCTTCTCCCTAGGGGGACATATTCGAACAACCTTCTCTTGGAGTTTGGGCATAACTTCCAATAACCAGGTGAAAGGATACACTCTTTATAAACGTCTCAATATAGCAAAGAGCCAAGGCATTGAAGAGTTGATTATCATTGGATATTCTAGGGTCTTTCTTAGCCAATTCAAAAAGTGATCCCTCATGGATAATATGCATATCAGAAGCATCATGATTAGAACATTGTCGGAGGCAGGGACGTTTCAAACTCTGCAATGTTTTCATGTTCTTAGAAACAATAATACAGAGGTCGATTCCCTTGCTAATTTGGCTACTCGGGACTCGTGGGGCACTTTACGAATTGATGGCCGAGTTGTTCAACATTTTATCCCCTAATGCAAGTTGGGATGGATAGACCCACAAAATCATTGTCCCATAGGAGGGACCCACCATCTAAGGAAATTGTGAAGATTAACCATCGAACTGCAAAAATCATTTGGCTAAGGTTAGGAATGTCGGGTGCTATCAAATATCGGAGCACATTTTGGCTAGTGAGGAGGACAGGTGGTTGCATCATCCTTCTAATACATGCATCTCCAATCTCTGGTGTACCCTCGCACAAGCGCACTTCAATGGATACTCTCTCACAACCAGTATCATAGGTGTCTTATGCAACTGATTTAATGGATGTGGTACACCTTCGTACACTGTGGTCGTTAGCATTCCTTCTGTGTTCCTCATCCATTGCTTGTAATGATGGAATTGTTTGGCCAGAGTCTTATCGCACGCTTGGATATCTCTTTGGTGGTCGTGGGGGTAAGTTGCAGTTCATTCATTGTTTAGGGTGGCGACCCATCATCCATCATCGTGCCATTATGGAGGATCTTAGCATCAAGAAGTGTATTATGAATCGGGGTGGTGGAGAACTAGATGTTGCCTTAACTCCAGTGTTCCAGGTTGCATTTCACATTGATCATTTGAGGACAGATCCTTTCTTAGAAGCAGTTCAGATAGGGGTTCGAGCAGGAAACATGGATAACAGGAGGTTGAGTGTAGCACGATGACATCGAGAGCTCCAGGATGAGGAATATGAAGCTCTATTTAATCTAGTTAATTCGCTTCAAATCAACATGCAGAATGCCTCAGTTCAGTGGCAAACTACAATGGACTGTAAGGCCTTCTATTTCACAGCCTCAAAAAAATAATTATCTCCTACTGTAATGACTGCAATTTAGTTCGGGATTTTCTTTATACAAGGACTAAACTGATAAATAGATGGCATAATAACAACAACATAATAACAACAGATCAACTAGTAAAATACATACCTTGACCTGCAAGTTGTTTGATTTAGCCCCTTGCTCGTTTGTTCTTGTTCTTGCCCAAATTGTCCAAAACTGAATATTTATCTCCCAGCCAACTAGGAACAGTCTCTTTGGCTCCCTAGTTCCAGGAATCCTTGCAGTTTCCTGGCCCCTGAGCTCAAAATCCCCAACAACAACAGTGTCCAAGTAAAAGTCTCCCAAAACAATTTTTGCCTTCTAATCTCCTCCTTCCTTCTTCCAGAATTTTTCCCCCAAAAGAAAAAGATTCCCTTCCAAGTCCTCTCCCCTCTTCCTTATCCCCTCTCTCGAATCCCCCTCCCTCATTCAATTCTCAACTACCTTATCCCCTCATTAATTCCCTCACCTACCATTAAATAATAAAATAGTAAAAGATTCAAATGTATTTATTTTAATAATTAATTTAATTTAATTTAACAAACTATGATCAATGAAAATCAAATTGGATTGTTACATATGCCCACCCTTCAAGAAAATTCGTCCCGAATTTAGAGTAATTTACAATACAAAGGTAAGGATACATGATTCATACATCCATATTAGATTAAAAAAAACGTCATCAATTTAAAACACTTATACATACTAGTGTACATGTGCAAGGCATGCATGTGTAGCTAGCACATACAGGACTCGCACATGTACTAATGACAATAATTATCACACCTAAAGTAATTCTTGTATGCATCCAATCCAATCAACAATGCCATTCATTTCATAAAGAATAGTAAATTGTTTAAAATATTCGCAAGATCCCCTCAATTATAATAATTTAGCACAAGCAACATTCACTTAGATAATTGTAGTTCAGTTAAGCAAATATAAATGTGTGAGTATGTGTATATATATATTTGAACAAGAGGAAACATAGAAATTATACGATAAGGTGGAAACTCTACACACTCTCAACTACTTCTAGTCATCCTTCCTCCCTGACCTACTTCCATCTTCCTTCCCTATCCTTCCTATGTTGGACTATCTTGGAGCGTAAACTATATTAAACTAACTCCAGATAGAACCCGTAAGCGGAAGTGTCAACTCTCTTAACCAAGCTTTCCCAGCAGGCAGTTGGCACTCATCATCACACATCTAGGGGAGCGTGAGCTAACACTGTCCTCCCATGACTCCAGGTTTCACGGTGGGAAATTCCTCCACCCCTCCTAATAGAACTAGGGTCAACACCCTATCATGGACCATACAATGGCATTATGTCGCTGGGAATTTTGTCATTGTATGTTCAGTTTCAAGCAGTCTCGCCACCTGAAAAACCTGCACTTGTCCACATATCATAGAATGCATTTGAACCAACATAATTTCACATACAAAGATTCATACCATATTGTTTCTCGGTCGATGTTCACGACATCAACCTTTTATTATCATTATCCTTTGGCTATTTCATAGCCCATTGACTTGCAGTTAGTCTATAACACAAACTCATACATATCTATGCATTATTATCATGCAAATGCATTTAATCATATCCTCAATTACGTACCAATAACTTCAAATGTCAAAATTTTCAAGTTAGAAAAAGGTTGCATAATATCCATCATAATTCAAATAATGATAAACATTCATAGAATTGACATTCAYATAGGTCCATATGTCTTAAAATTTCAAGTGTATCATTAATAGTTTCACAGTAAATAGAAAATAAAAGATGATTAGGCCTTAAGTAATTCTAGTTGTCTAAGTCAAAAGGTGGCATTACATACACCCAAACTTCGAGAAACCTATTCCTGAGGTGGTCAAAAAAGTGAGGGATGATCTCATCGTAAGGTCTCTGCATCCCTCCCAAGTAGCACATCTTGGGCTACACTTGTACCACCCGACCTTAACTTGGTCTACGAGACGATTCCTAAGCTGTCGAACCCTACGGTCCAATATGCGTAATGGTTCGACCATGATGGTTCCCACGTCCGAGACCTGCAATTACTTCCAATTCAGTTTATGAGATTCTCCAGCAACATAATGACGTAGAATAGATACTTGAAAAACATTATGTGTTTTATGCAAGTGTGGTGGAAGTACGAGACGATAGGAAACGAGTCCAATTTTGTCTTGGATTTTGAACGGTCCTATAAATTGAGGCGACAACTTTGTCCCCTTCCCAAACCGAATGATACTCTTATTAGGCCTGATACGAATGAAAACTTGATCTCCCACTTTATAACTTCGGTCAGTCCTATGTGCATCAACATAATTTTTCTGTCTATCATGTGCTTCCTTTAGTCGTTGCCTAATTTGAATCACATGTTCCTCCATCTCTTGAATCAATTCTGGCCCAACTGTCACTCGATCTTCTAACCTTTCCCAACTCAACGGTGTCATGCATGGCCTTCCATACATGGCTTCAGAGGGTGGCATTCCAATGGAGCTATGCAAACTATTATTGTAGGCGAACTCTACCAAAGGTAGGTACTTCTCCCAATGGGTTTGATTATCCATAACATATGTCATCCTAAGCATGTCTTCCATAACCTGATTTACTCTCTCAGTTTTCCCATCTGCTTCGAGATGATATGATGTGCTTAAGTTCAACTGAGTTATCAACGCTGACTACAAACTTGTCCAAAACCTAGATGTGAATCGGGAGTCCCTATCTGAAATGATCTTCTTGGGTAACCCATGTAGACGGATGACCTCACTTATAAGCGTGTGTGCCATATCAGTGAGCACTCTTGGTCAACTTATCAAACATCATAAGTGTCTCTAACTGGAATAAAATGAGCACTCTTGGTCAACTTATCAATTGTCACAAGAATGGCATTGTGTCTGTGCGATGTGAGTGGAAATCCCACAATAAAATCCATAGAAATGACTTCCCACTTGGACATAGGAACATCATGCGGTTGTAGGAGACCTATCGGGTGGTGGTGGTGGTTAGCCTTCACTTGTTGACACTCTAGGCACTTGGTGACGAAATGGACTACATCATGCTTCATGCCTACCCAAAAGAAAAGCTTCTTCATGTATGCGTACATTTTCTTCATACTCGGATGTGCACAATAAAGTGCTCTATGGGCTTCCTTGAGTATGATGCTTCGAATATCCCCACCTTCGGGGATGTACATCCTTCCTTGATATCTTAATAATACATATGCTTCCAGGATATATCCTTCATACTTTGGGTCTAATTGCCTCCCACTCTGGAGGGTTGAAGTAACCTTTAAATACCAACTATCTCCAAGAAGTTTTCCCAACACTTGCTCCCTCAGATTAACTTTTAAGGATACTAAGGAGAAGACACGTGGTCTCCTGTTCAAGGCATCCATGGCCATGTTCTCCTTTTCCTTGATGTGCGAAATTCCAAAATCGTACTCACTCATAAACTTACTCCATTGAGTGAAGAGATGCTTTAAGCTTTCATGGTCTGTTTTGAGCTCAAAGATTCACCCCACTAGATAATACCTCCAAAGCTTCAGAGCTAGCATTACAGTTGCCAACTCTAAATCATGAGTAGCATAAAGCTCCTCATGTTGCTTCAATTTTCTTGACACATATGTTATCACTCCTCCATCATGCATTAGCACAGTCCCCAATCCTTGATTCGAGGCATCTGTGCAGATTGTGAAGTCTTTTTCCATATCCGACACTCATAGAATTGGTGCACTGGTTAGTAACCTCTTAAGTTCAATGAATGCAGTATCACATTCCTCTGTCCATTCATACCTGACCCCCTTGCGCTCCAAGGTGGTGATGGGTTTCGCTATCTTAGAGAACCCTTCCATAAACCTCTGATAATAACCAGCTAGCCCCGTGAAGATTTTCACTTCATGAACATTTTTCGGCACTGGCCATTCCATAATGGCCTTCACCTTTTCTGGGTCCACAGATATTCCTTCATCGAAAATGATATGACCTAAATAGTGAGTCTATTTTTGGAAGAAAGAACACTTTGACAACTTGCCATACAATTTGTTCTCTCTAAGGCATGACAACACCACTCGCAAGTGTTCCTCATGTTCTCTTTCGTTCTTGGAATAGATGAGGATATCATCCAGAAATACTTGTACAAAGCGGTCTAAGTACCTTCGAAATACACCATTCATGAGGCTCATGAATATTGTTGGTGCATTTGTCAAACCAAAAGGTACTACAACGAACTTGTAATGCCCAAACTGAGTTCGAAAGGCAGTTTTAGGAATATCGTCTTCCTTAATCCTTAACTAGTGATACCCTGATCACAAATCATTTTTTTAGAAAATTGTTGCTCATTTCATCTGATCAAAGAGATCATCTATCAGTGGCATTGGGTACCTATTTTTCATTGTAGCATGGTTCAAGTCCCTATAATCTATACACAGTTGTAAGGAACCATCTTTCTTCTTGACAAAAATTACTAATGCACCCCAAGGTGAGACACTAGGCCTTATTATCCCTAAGTCAAGTAGTTCTTTCAACTGCATCTGCAACTCACAAAGTTATGGCACCATCATCCTATACAATGTCTTGGAAATTAGCCCCGCACTAGGTTTTCGCTCAATGGTAAAATCAAGCTCCCTCTCATGAGGTAACCCTGGCAACTCTTTCGGACAAACATCATTAAACTCCAACAATACTGGACACTGATCCATGGAGAGTCCTTTCCCTTCATTGACTGCTTCCACTACATATAATCGACAACCTTTCCTCATGCAACGTTTAACCTTCAGGGTCGAGATAAAGCGTATAGAAACCTTCCTCCATACAACGTGGATCTCTACTGACCTTCCTTCATCGTCAACACAAAGCACTATTTTCGCGAAACAATCTACCATAGCTCGATGGGCTTCTAACCAGTCCATTCCAATGATTAGGTCATACGTCCCTAGAGCAGTGATATACACCTTCAACCTAGTAGTACACACTCCTAGGTCTACTAGACAATTATCGACGCTAGGTCCTACCGCTTGTTTTTCCTCTGAAGCCATCTTGACTTGTTTAAATTTATCGCGCTCGTACGTTGTCAACCCACACTTTTCTAATGCACAAGGTGAAATGAAACTATCTGTAGCACCATAATCAAATAAAATGTTAACATTGACATGATTTAGCATACCTAACGACTCCACCGTCGTGGATTGATGTTCTGTCTGGCGATTATTAACTGCTACATAAATCTGGTGGCTACTACTCGCTCTTCCCATCGGGGCCTTTCCTTCTCTATGCAAAAACCCTAATTGTGACTCTAGACATTCACACTGGTAATGGGGTCCTCCACACCCCCAACAAGTAACACGAGATGGAACCTTCAAACTGTCATGTGATGGTCTCTGAAATGAGTTCCTTCCCCTAGAGCCCCCACCCCTACTTGTTGTTCCTTGAGAAGGTCGTGGACTTGCTTGTGTCGCGGTTGGAAATGAGTGGGATGTTTCACTCGTTGCCATTGAAATACTTGTTGTAACTTCTCTATGTGTGGCTTTGTTGCCATGAGGAGGTGGCTTAGAGCTTCCTCCCCTGGAGAAAGTCCTAGGGGCCTTCCCCACGAATCCAAGATGTTGTGGAATGGTTGATCTCATACCTCCATTTAAGTTCATATGCTCCTCCATGTAACGAGTATTTTCAACTGCTTCAGTTATTGACGATGGTTTCCACATCCGTACCACGACCCTTATATTAGGGTTTAACCCGTACACAAAATGTTCTGGTTTTCATTGATCGGTATCCATGTACGAGACATATTTTACTAACTCCATGAACCTGATCTCGTACTCTTCCACGACCCTGTTTCCCTGAAGTAGAGCATGAAATGCTCCTACATGTTCTTCCTCATAGTAAGCAGGGAAATATTTCCTCTGGAACCTCTCCTCAAAAATCTCTCATGAGACGGTGTCTAGGGCAAGATGCAGCTGCCTCTCCAAATTACCCCACCAGTTCAAGGCATTGTCCTTCAATTGAAATATCGTTATCTTCGCCTTTGACGTGGAAGCATAGTTTCTCAAGGCAAAACATCTCGTCATTCCTTCCAATCATGCCTCAACACGTTCACTTGCACGTCCTCCCATAAACTCTGGGAGTTTGATCTTTTGTAGTTCTTTGGTAATGTCCACTAGTGGAGGCCCTCCCTCTGAGTCCCTCATGCTTCAGGGTTACCCACGCCAGATGGTGGGAGTTCCACTTCGACCTCCGCTGACTGGCATCCCTTTAATGTCTCATTAATAGCCTTTAAGGAGCGCAAAATAAGAGTTAATTTAGGTGACAGTGGTGGAAGCTCCGGTGTTGGTGGTCCTTGCGATGATGTCCCTCGGCCTCGATTTCCCCGAGTCCTAACCATCTTGAATAACTGAATCTCCATCCAACCAAAATATTATTAGAAAATTATTTAAGGCATTCAACGCTTTACTCAAACTTATATCTGCAAACATAGAGTTAGGCACAAGTTTCTTTATCCTTGTCTGTAAACATACATTACTCCCATAAGGTAAGTGGCTAAATGTCGGGGTCGAAAGCCTCTAAGCTTGGTAACTTTGTCGGGGTAAGCTACTAACTTTCTTACCTTGATAGCTATGTCAGCCCTATAACACACTCGCTAATTACTCTATCTTACACCTTTGGAGTGAATCAAATTCTTCCACCATCAAAGCCCTTATTAAACCATAAACGCAATTATATATATATATAATCTTAAGGCTATACTTTAATGACATTAATTTTAATTAAATTTGAATTAAACCCAATTGGATACTTAATTGGCATCCTTATGTTTATGGCCACCTTTGGTTTCTCTGCATGGCACATTCATTTAAACACACAACAAACTTGGATATATACTTTCCATCATTTTTTTCTATAATTTTCGTGTTATGTGTTATGGATTAATTCATATATATCATTAGTTGGATAGGAAATAAATTAATTTATATATAAATTGATATAAAAAACAGGGTTAGGGTTAGGGTTATGATATATATATATATATATATATATATATA
>SNQJ01S0101960.1:60372-83337 GCA_010110895.2 Picea sitchensis
TCGTTGGAAAGGTATCGTCGAGGAGATTCATTTTGGGGGCTCAATCATGCCTTCGGCTATCATTGAGAACCTCGATCTCGAAAAACCTTCATTTAGGCCCTCAAAATGGCCCCGGAAGTTAAAACCTGCTAAAAATAGTAAATGGCCAAAATGGCCAGAAAACTGTTTTGAGCCATTTGGAAAAGGTGGGTGGCCATCGATATCCACCTGGATCAACCTTTGGAGCTACCTGCTCCTTGTCCTTTGTCACTCTGTTGCTTGTCATCGCTTGCATAGGCTGGCCCTTTAGCCTATACAAGTTGCTCTCTAACTCCAAGAACCATTGTTGTGTCTTAGCTAGATCCTCGGGGCATGAACAACACCTATCCATCACAGAATAAAACCACATAGCCCTTATCCTCAATCGTTGAGACTGAGAGCACACTCTTTCGGAGTTTTGGCACCCATAGCACATTTGTCACTCTCAACACATCTCCTAACTCCATTCGGAATGACATTGTTCCAGATCCCTACATTGCATGCTTGGTACCCATACCAAGTTCCACATACAAATATGAGTCAGACTTTCTGAGGCTCGAACAACTCCCGTGCTCCTATCATATGACATGTGGCTCCACTATCCACTGAAGTCCCACTACCGGAAACTGCACCAAAAAGGGCAAAGAGCAATAAGAACACCCTCTAAAGCCTGTCTGCAACCTCATCCACTTTTGTTGATGATGTTTGTTGCTTCCCTTTCCCTTTCTTCTACTGTGGACACAGAGAAGCATAGTGACCTAGCGTATGATAAGAAAAACACTTGACTTTGCTAAGGTCTTTCTTCTTCCTCTATTCTAGAGATGCCTTTCTCCTTGGAGAACCGTTTCTTCTGCCCTTCCTAGTGTGAGCAGCGAGGGCCATGTTCTCATCATCGATACCTCTCTGCTTGCCATTCTTGGACTCTATCTGAGCCAGTCAAATGGACCAAATCTTCATAGCTACAAACCAAGTGCAATAGGAGTTACGATCATTAAGGCCAGCCAATATGTAGAAATGCAGGGAACTACAGCGACTCAACTCTTTTGCAGACTTGGAGTGGAAAATAGTTCAGGAGACGTGACTAGATCGTACAGATCAGAGATAGGCGATAAATTCATCAATGGAACCCAACTACTCCTGTCCAAATGGTCCCATCTTAAGTAAATGTCTCACCGCAATTGGTTCCATATTGTGATGGCATTACTGTAATGTTCAAATTGTTGATAACCACGTCCTCTTGGATGTAATTGATCCACAGCCTGTCAAATGGTGGCAACTTCTCTCGTGCACAAATCCCCTACACAAATGGTTCCCAAAACCTGGGAAAACCATTCAACGCCACAATCACCAACTCTGTGTCATCAACTACCTCACCAATGGCTACAAGTTGATCATGAATCTGAGTGATCCTCATGAGGTAGCTAGCAACTGTATCTGATTTGGGTCATCTCAACAGATCGGAGTTGGTGCCTCAAAATCAACTTTCGACTTGTATTCCCGCTTTGGTACAAGCCCACCAAAGAATCATACATATCCTTTGCAATCTTCTTCTCTGAAATATGAGGGATCAAGTGATCCTTCACAGAATCCAACAACACCTGCTTCGCGTTCGCTTCTCGCTTCCTATGGGTTGCCAATTCCTACAGATCATTTGGATCTGGAATCACCATCTCAACATAATCTTTGAGATCATTCTATTCCAAGAGAAAAAGGAGCCTAGCCTTCTTGGCCCAAAATTAGTGGCCCCATCCAACATGTCCTCCACTCTAAGAGTGCTCACTGCTCACCATTGTGACCTGGCCAGAACAAAAAATATGTTGCAAAAAAATCTGCAGTAACACAAATTTGCAGCCACTTGTGTCTCAAGAAGATGATCCTTTCTCTCTCTAGAGCCCATGCTCTGATACCATGTCAATTTTCAACTAGGGCAATTCAATGCATACAATTTCAGATCTAAGAATCACTTCCAAGTGACCTCAAACAATAAACTAGGGTGGTTATCACTAAATAATTCTACACTGAAATTGTTGATGTTTTGGTAGTTGTGGGAGGTATTAACCTCCAAGTGTAACCTTTGTACTTAGAATAGAATATTCTGGAAGTAAGAGAACCATTAATCAGATATGTGAAAACCCTAGAAGAGAAGTCAGCCCAAGGAGAATAATAATAAAGAAATAGAAAACACCAGAAAGGGAAGTTGGCCCTGCCAGAAAAAGTCAAAGTAAATTATATTTGCCAAAAAAGACAGGTCGGCCCTGTGGGAAAAGTTCACTGGCAGAATAAGTATAAATAAGGTGACGCCTTAGCTCATTTGTACACTCTCATACACTCACTCAGCAGAAGGAGGGCGCAAGTATGAGTAGTAGCTACAGCAGCTGCAGTTGCAGCAGAAGGAGGCATAGGTCTGGAAAGGGTGGTGCAACAATTGTTGTGGTGTAATCTCAGTCTTTTTGGTATCTCTCTTGTGTGCTTCTCTTGGTAAAGGTACACTTCTATTAGTAGAGGTACGTTTTCTTGGTATTGTGTTGTTGCTACAACAGTAGTGTTTCTAGTTAGGGTTTATCTATTGGTTCTAGTGTGGACTTGCCAGAATCATTCTATCCAAGAAAAGGTTAGTGTGCTCGAGGGTGGCATAGTGAATGTCTATGGTTAGGTGACAATGATGTGACATTGTCTATGGTTAAACGAGCATACCAAAATTTTAACATGGAATCAGAGTTGGTTTCCTTCGTAACAGTCTAATCGTTGGAAGGAAGATTCTCAGTTTCCCCCTTTGTCAAGCTCGTTGAGCACTTACTGAACCCACTAAGAAGGTTGCATAAGTAGGGCACATCTTTCCCCCGGATCAGATCTCCAAAATTCTAAAATTTAAAAAAAAAATTAGGGTTTCCTCATAAAACCCTAGGTCTGCAGTGCCAGTTGCAGTTGCAATGCCAGTTGCTTTGTGCCAGTGGCTTCGTGCTAGTTGCAGCACCAATTGCAGTGCTAGTTGCAGTTCCTCTGGTCCAGTGAAGTTTCCGATAACTCATTGAGCAATTCGTTGAAAGGATGCTGAAATTATTCTTACCCTAGATCAACTCGCTAGCCATTCTTCCAACAGTTAGGGTTTTTAGCTTTGCAGCAGCAGCAAACCCTAACCCAAATTCGTTGGGCACTTTCAGTGAAGAGTTGGGCCTAATTTTTGGTTGTCCTGGTGCGCCTTACCCTAGCACATCTCCAGCTACCTTTAGATTGCAAGTTGGAGCACTTTGAAGTTTTAGGGTTCGCCGTTGCTTGCCGCTGCTGTCGGATGGTGTAGTTGCCTGCCATTGTTTGTCACTGTTGTCGGAGGTATGTACTTGTATATGTTTAAAGTGTATCACTATTTTGAGAGTGATTGCAAGAGAAGGGATCTTTTGTCCAAGAAACAATCGTAGATCCGAAGGGATCTCAGATCCAACACATTCAGAGGAACAACGCACTCCAAATTTTATTGTGCCTCTAGTTGTTATGGCATTATTGTGATCTTATGAACATCTAGTTGCATTTTGATCTGTTGAAGTTATGATTATCATACTAACCTCTGGTCAAAGTTAAAGTTATAAGTTGACTTTGGTCAAAGTATTAGATTGAGATTTTAGAGTTTATTTGCATTATATTCCCTAACTCATATTTATGTCAAGAAAGCATATTGTCTTAGTACAGGGGACAGGTTGGAGAGAATACTTGTCATCATATTCCTATTTCTTATTATTGCATTTTTATTTTGGCTCTTGTTCCAGGCAAGTCACAAGTGATAGCTCTGAGAAGGAGCTACTGTGACGATTGTTCTCGTTATTGTTCTTATTATTATTATAAGAGTATTATTCTTGTCTATTGTTTTCCCTTGTTGTTTCGGGCATGTCACAAGTGATAACTCTGAGGGGAGCTATAGTGACGGTTGTAGGAGGGAACATATTAGATGGTCTCTAGTTTGAGGCATGGAGTAGACTATCCAAATAAGAAGTTGTATACACGACCATATACATCCTTGTACCGAAGAAAAAGAGGACGAAGTTAAAACTAGCAAGAAGGGTACTTTTGTGAGATACAGAGTATCTCATATGGAGATTGATTGTAAGGAGCAGAAGGCTCCAAAGATGACCGAACAGATCCCTCTAATACAGTTGATTACTTTTCAGATCATCAAGAAGAGTTAGTAGAGCCAGATGGGCCTACCCAGAATCGTTGCAGTAACCAGGAAGAGACCAACATGGTCCCGTCACACTTGGCAAGATGCAACGATATATAGCATCGATAAGCCATATCATGAGGAGCAAATGGCTCCACCAATGGTGAGGCAGGCGGCCCCACCAAGTACCAGCTTAGAAGGAGCTATAGAGTTCAGAGGGAGTCAAGCCTTGAGATCCAATAGGGAGGAGCAGCCTCCCCATAACCATTCACAGGAGACTTCAAAGGAAATCATCACACACAGAGGGAGCAGATGGCTCCGAAGACTATATAGACTCAGAGGGAGTCAAGCTTCAGAGGGAACATGGAGACTCAGAGTGAGCCTGATCTCAAAGAGATTCAATGGCTTAGAGACTTTCATTCAAAAAGTATTCCTCCTCAGTTTCAGATGGGAGAGAGAGACGTCTTCCAAGACTGACAAACAGGTGCCACGAGTTGAGGAGGCTAGATCGAAGATTCAGAGGCTTTGAGGAGATATGAGACCTCTTGCGAAGATTCCCTTGTTTCAGTGGCAGAGAAGGAAGCCAGTCAGAAGGACTGGGATATGGATTTTGCCTTGGTTCCAAGACCAAAAGGATAGTCAGTGGTGACTTGCAAATTGATCTACAAGATCAAGCATGTTGCAAATAACAGTATAGAGATGTACAAAGCTTGATTTGTGGCCAGAATATTCTCCCAGCAAGAGGGAGAAGATTATGACGAGACAATTGCTCCAATAGCCAGAAGAAGTGTACATAGAGCAGCCCACAAGATACATGAGAAGGAGTCTAATATCTGCAAATTGAAGAAAGCTTTATGCGGGCTTAAGCAAGCACCCAGGGCAGGGTATGCCAGATAGTTATTTTGATGAGCCTAGGATTGGTCGCCTACACCGGAAGAGTACATCTGGATGTTGCTTCAATTTGGGATCAGCTATAATCTCATGATTCAGCAAGAAGCAATCCAATGTAGCGCTCAGTACGACTAAGGTTGAGTACATAGCAGCGTGTTCAATTAGCAGTGAAGCAATGTGGCTTCGAAAGTTGCTAGTTGGTGTGTTTGATCTCGAGTTAGAGGTGACTTGCATCTAGTGCGACAACCAGAGCTGTGTAAAGTTGTCTGAGAACCTAGTGTTTCATGACAAGTCGAAGCATATCGAGATTAGGTATCACTATATCAAGGATATGGTGCCGAGAGGAGCGGTGAAGCTCCAGTATGTGGCTATGGATGATCAGGTAGATGATGTGTTGACAAAGCCTTTGTCAAGGGTGAAGTTTGAGTACTTCAAGGACAAGCTTGGTGTGGTCTGGAAGGGTGTACCCTTGTGATAAGGTATGATGTGTTACAGATACGACTCTAGATAGCAGCATGGTATAATGTGGATAGCAAGTTGTCATGCCAGGGCATTGACTGTGGCACCAGTTAGGATGATGTGTATGCAGATCCTTCGGGGAGAGCATGTTTTCCTAGTTGTGGAGATCCAACCGGTTTGTGTGGTTGGAGGCTTCACATAGATCCTTCGGGGAGGGCATGCCTTCGAGACAGCTAGAGGACCAACCTAGTGTGTTGGACATCTGCTACTCCAGTGAAACAGTATGGTACACAAGTCTGCTACCCCAATGAAATAGTATGGTACGCAAGTACTCCAGTGAAATAGTCTAGTATATTGCTACTCCAGTGAAATAGTCTGGTACACATAGCTACTCCAGTGAAATAGTCTTGTACGCATAGCTACTCCAGTGAAATAGTCTGGTACGCTGAGATATTGCTACTCTGATGAAATAGTTTGGTACGCATAGCTACTCCAGTGAAATAGTCTAGTACGCATAGCTACTCCAGTGAAATAGTCCGATACGCTAAGATATTGCTACTCTAGTGAAATAGCCGGTACGCATAGCTACTCCAGTGAAATAGTCTGGTACGCTGAGATATTGCTACACCAGTGAAATAGTCCACTACGCATAGCTACTCTAGTGAAATAGTCTGGTACGCTGAGATATTACTACTCCAATGAAATAGTTTAGTACGCATAGCTACTCC
The DNA here is from genome assembly GCA_010110895.2 of Picea sitchensis. Classification (NCBI taxonomy): domain Eukaryota; kingdom Viridiplantae; phylum Streptophyta; class Pinopsida; order Pinales; family Pinaceae; genus Picea; species Picea sitchensis. The sequence continues at coordinate 66,619 of SNQJ01S0101960.1, forward strand.
AGTGAAATAGTTTGGTACGCGTAGCTACTCCAGCGAAACAGTCTGGTACGCGTAGCTACTCTAGCGAAATAGTCCGGTACGCTAAGATATTGCTACTCCAGTGAAATAGTCTGGTACGCATAGCTACTCCAGTGAAATAGTCTAATACGCTAAGATACTGCTACTCCAGTGAAATAGTCCGGTACACATGTTACACTGGAGTGCCAACCAGTGGGACTTATTCATATGAGATCGCAACCTATGAGATCACACATGAGACTTAGCTCCTTGAGGACTTATTCATGTGAGAACTCTGTCTATGTGAGTTGGTAAGACTCTATATGAGACTTAGTCACCCCGTTACCTAGTTCTACATGAGATGGTTGTTTCTATGATTGTAGATCTAGTGCCTGGTTATTGTGGACCAGAAGAAAGTCCCATCATGATTGTTGTGCCAATGTGACCATCAGAGAGTCTGTGTGTTACTATGACAGAGTCTGTGTGGCTATGATGGTAATACCTATGATATGATATGTTTGATCATGAGATAGCCTATGTGGCTATGCTACTTGTTACATGATGTGTTTGATCATGAGATAGCCGTGTGGCCATGCTACTTGAGACATGATATGTTTGATCATGAGATAGCCTATGTGGCTATGGTGATGCTACCTGTAAACTGGTCTGCAAGACCATGTGAGTCTTGCCCATGCCATGTGAGATGGATGGATGTGTTTGAGACCATTACATGAAGAACATCTTAGTTAATACCTCCCTAGCTCAGACGAAGTGTTGATGTTTTGGTAGTTGCAGGAGGTATTAACCTCCAAGTGTAACCTATGTACTTAGAATAGAATATTCCGAAAGTAAGAGAACCATTAAACATATTTATGAAAACCCTAGAAGAGAAGTCGACCCAAGGAGAATAATAATAAAAAGATAGAAAACCCCAGAAAGGGAAGTCGGCCCTACCAGAAAAAGTCAAAGTAAATTATATTTGCCAAAAAAGACAAGTTGGCCCTGTGGGAAAAGTTCACTGGCAGAATAAGTACAAATAAGATGACACCTTAGCTCATTTGTACACTCTCATACACTCACTCAGCAGAAGGAGGGCACGAGTATGAGGAGTAGTAGTTGCAGTTGCAGTAGAAGGAAGCACAGGTCTGGAGAGGGTGGTGCAACAGTTGTCATGGTGTAATCTCAGTCTTCCTGGTATCTCTCTTGTGTGCTTCTCTTGGTAAAGGTATGCTTCTATTAGTAGAGGTACGTTCTCTTGGTATTGTGTTGTTGTTGCAGCGGTAGTGTTTCTGGTTAGGGTTTATCTGTTGGTTCTAGTGTGGACTTGTCGAAATCATTCTATCTAAGAAAAGGTTAGTCTTCTCGGGAGTGGCATAGTGAATACCTATGGTTGGGTGACAAGGATGTGACATTGTCTATGGTTAAACGAGCATACCAAAATTTTAACAAAAAATAGGACAGACAATTACAGCAGCAGAAACACAAAGATCAGAGAGAAATCATCCATGCACAAGAGACAAAAAAATTTTGATTGAGAATTTCCGAGGACAAAACAGTCCTCCTAGAAAAATTACAACTTTCAGCAAATTCCGATAAAACCCTTCCAACTTGCAAACCTGTTGTTATACCCTGTTGATGTCACCTTGTTGGCTGCTAACATCACTTGTTGTACAACCTGCTGACATCATCCATACGAACTGTACGGACAACACGAACTATCCATATCACACATGCAATTGTCCTTCCTCAGCAGAAAATCAGAAAACGAAATGTCCAAAAACCCTAGGCCAGATTTGCCAAAGTGAAGAATTTCCTTGGCTGAGATTTTGCCTCCCAATCTCCTTGGCACAAGTGCTCACTCACTTATGCCAACTCCATAATGTCACAATGAGATGTCATAATGATCATCACATTGTCTCTGCTTTTATAGGAGTCCAAAGCAAGTTTAGAAGCCCTTAACTTACTTTAAGGAGCCCTTTCACTAAACTCAACATTAAATTATAATTGTTTATTCATCCATGTGGCTGTGAAGCCCCAACCAAGCCCCAACTCAATATACAAGGGGTTTTCACCAAAACAAAACATGCAATGTGAGTGTCGTCAAAGATGCCCACATGCCCGACACCAAGGCTAATGTGGGAATACCTCTCGATGATACAAAAACATCAACCTACTCTTTGTTAACTTGGCAGATCCCGAAGGCTCCGGATTCGAACCTGTATCCAATCTAGGGATCTGTTGAACCAACGCCACGAATCTGGTAACTTAGGGCTTATGCTCTCCTCTAGGGACTAAAATCTATATACTCCTCTAACATGAAGTCTCCAAAAACCTCGTCAGATGGCAAGTTAGCCCACCTCATAGATCATATTAAAAAGAAGGTTCTCCGTTTTGAGGACATCGTGCTTTTTCATGCTCTGAGGGATCTCAATCAACATGTGGACAACCATGCCAATGGGGCCTCGAGATTGAGTGAAGGAATTTCAAGAAAAAGTGAGGAAATTGTTTTTCAAGCTATTCCCTAAGATCATGAATTATGTCATTGAATACTCGTTGCCATGTTCCAAGTGGTTAAGGACACTCATGCCACTACATCAAAGTAGGAGTATAGCATATAATTGGAGGTAGGATGTTGTGTGCATCATCCTCACACATGTCGTCGTTCGAGGCAAGTGTTGGAGCAAAGGCTAGCGAGGGATTTCCTTGGTTGTTGTCTCTGACTCACATGGGATTTCTTGGTAAGCCATTTTAACAAAGATCTATTGGTTTATTTAGTTGTTGGTCAAGTCATTATGGCCAATACTTTGAGGTTTCATTTTAGGTTTGGTGTTGTTGGTCTCCCTTTGCGTTGGATTTAGATTGGAGCTTTGGGGCTACTTTAAGCCTACCTCTTTTGAGAGTTGAAGGTCTAGACAATACTTCTTTTTTATATTTTTGCTTTGGGGTCTTTTTCCTGTTCCATTGCATCGGTAGCATGGGAGTTGGGTCTCTCACCCTCTTGATTTCAAATTGTTCTATTTTGTGGGCTAATTGGAATTATCAATTTCGGGTTATGAATGAGTATGTTGGGCAATGTTGGTTACTTCTTGAGTTGATCTCGCATTGGCGTTTAGGGAATACTCTAGGCATGCCTCCTCTTCGAACCTGGGAAGAGCTTGTTCACTTCTTTGTGTTTGATAGCTTTAGGGTTTCCATTTGGGTGTATTGTACTTGCTTCCTCCCGAATTCAGCTGTGTATATTCTAGTTGGGCACTTTTAGAGGCTTTGGACTATGGATTACCTCAGGAACCATGGGAATCATCACAGGGAGAAACAAGAAATACACAAAGTATTGTACAAGCATGAAGAATTCATCAATGGCAACAGGACGTCCATATTTTCGGTAACAACCAAGGTCCATGAAAATGAACATCAACGCAATTCTCAAAAAGCAGTGATTATGGAAATCCTTTTGCAGAAAAAAAGGCAAATTCAGGTGTTGGAAGCAGAATGTTCAAATCTAAGGAATATAATTTGCAATCTCAATAAAGGTTCACAATCTGCTACTTCGAATTTCAGAATGTCAATGAGCTCTGTCCCTAAAAACCTAAAGAAGAGGAAACAGTCCATCAAATGTTAGAAGACATGGACTTGAAAAACCATGAATTGCAACCTACTCATGTTCATCAAGATAAAGCACATAAAAAGCTTGTCTTTTATTAATATTAGTTTACCTTATGTTATGCAAAACAATTCTGATTTTAGTTGTCTTTTTTAGAGTTCATACCAATAGAAACTTTTTAAAATCCTCTGAGAAGGATGATATAGATTTTTCTGCTTCAGACTCATACTGCTTGATAGTTATGTTTATTTCTGTTTTAAGAGACAACATCCTTTTTGTATTACTATGTTGACCAGTTCGACTGCAACCTATTTTTAATACAAAATATTAACATTTCTGTTGAATAATAATAATAAGGGATTTATTTTTTTTAATACAGTACTAGAAAGAAAGAGATATTTGTCAAACTTGTATGTTCTCTACACTCCACATTTCATTCCTTTAAACAGGTTTAAGATACACATCAAAATCTTTGGAAATCATTTAAAAAGTGGTGTGGAAAAAGTAAATTACTATCCAAAATGTTCATTAACTAAAAAAGCTTATAAGATCAAAAAAAAAATATCGTGAAAGCAATGAATACTGAGACTAAATTATCAAGAATATAGCTACTAAGTGGAAGAAAATATAATGAAAATCCTGAATTATCGAGATTATTATTCTATTATTATACCAAGGAAAAAGATAATTAAGATTTAGTTTACTATGCAAGCTAACATAAATGGGGACTTCCAGGCCTAAATCAAAGCAGATATCAACGAATAGACCAATACTAGAAAGTTAGTTTTGTTGATAATAATGGCTTTCATCCAAACAGATTGGATCCACTGGTGAGGAATGAGGACTTTTTACCAATGACCAAAGTTCAATTCCCATGAGGACAGACACCCAACCCCTAAGGTTGCCATGAAGTCACTTAGAGGTTGTGGTTGAACATGTGAGGCTTACATTGCACTCCCCACACACACATAAGCAGATCAAAACCCAGTCTCTTGTCATCCTTAGGACCAGACACTAACTATTATGTTGATGTTTTTGGTAGCTGTGGGAGGTATTCACCTCCAAGAGACCCCCTACAAATGATATCATAAGAAGAGAAAAAAACCCCAATCACTTATGATGAGAAAAACTTGAACAAGTCGGCCCTATTGTGTAAAGACTAATTTATATTGAGTTAGAAATTAATTTCATGTAACTTGTACAAGTCGGCCCTAGTGGGAAAAGAAACACCTTGTGAAAAGACACATCCCCTCATTACATTGGATATATATATATATATATGAGGCTTACATTGCACTCCCCACACACACATAAGCAGATCAAAACCCAGTCTCTTGTCATCCTTAGGACCAGACACTAACCATTATGTTGATGTTTTTGGTAGCTGCGGGAGGTATTCACCTCCAAGAGACCCCCTACAAATGATATCATAAGAAGAGAAAAAAACCCCAATCACTTGTGATGAGAAATACTTGAACAAGTCGGCCCTATTGTGTAAAGACGAATTTATATTGAGTTGGAAATTAATTTCATGTAACTTGTACAAGTCGGCCCTAGTGGGAAAAGAAACACCTTGTGAAAAGACACATCCCCTCATTACATTGGATATATATATATATATATATATATATATATAAGTGTTCCCCATCCTCATTTGAACATACTAACATTGTCCCTTGATCTAGTGCGCATCTCCCTCAGTCCCTTGTGCGCAACTGCTGGAGAACAGATCTTGTTTTCTGTTGATATTTTCTCTGTATTTGGGTGACTTTCTCTTGGATATCATTCTGTAGCAGGTCTCCTGCTCTGCTCAGGGGTGGCACTTGAGGATGCCTATGGTTGGGTGGCAATGAAAGAGCATTGCCTATGGTTAAACGAGCAGACCCATTGTGTAATCTGTGTATGGTTAATCTTCTTGAAATCCTAGTTAGCTTACTGCAGTTGTAAACTAGTCTAGAATTTAAAACTTCAACATTGTATCAGAGCGGTTCCTGTAAGATGACCATTGCACAGCAGTTAAGGGCTGTTGGGGCCCAAATTGCAAGCACAAAAGAAGGGGCCGAGCCTCCTTAACAAACCTGTAATGAAGTCTAAAGTTGGCTGTAGCAAGGAGAAGCCCTTCTAGGGCTGTCACAACAAGAATCACCATAGCAACGAAATATCTATCCGAGGTAACTCCAGGAATAAACCCAGTGAACTTTTCTGAAGCCTTTTCTATGGCAGAGACAAAGTTGAGTAGTAAAACTTGAACCAGATCTATGTGAAGATATAAGGCAGCTTTGAAAACAGATATAAGGCATGTTCTGATGAAGTATGGGTGAATTCACTGAGGCTGCAAGGCCGAACTTGAAGTCTGTCCTGGGCGCTAGTTTCTAAGGCTACCTTTTGGCACAAATTGCAGCAGAGTTTGAAGTCTGCTCTGAAGTGAATTTCAGGCAACCTGTGGGTAGTTTAAGCCCTGTTCTGAGGCCTTCCTTTGACAGTCCTGAGGCCGAATTGTTGGCAGAGCTGAGGCACTGATCTGAGGTCTCTTCTGAGACGGTATAAACATTGTTTTGAGGGAAATATCTGACTGTTCTAAAGGCAAGTCTTGAACAGTACTGAGGCTGAACTTTGGTCAGCTTGTAGGCCAAGTTTAAGGCCTTCTATTGACACAAATTTCGGAAGAAAATTGCAGCGAACCCGTGAGATGATTGCAGAGGTAGAAAAGGGGTGATCTTGAGGCAGTCTGCAAGGCATATCTGAGAATTTGAAGTGCTGTTCTGAGGCCTGGTCTAAAGTCTATTTGTGGCATCAATTCAAGCATAGTCCGAGATCCATCATTTACGAGTTTTAGAACTAATCTGAGGCTACTCAATTGTGGATGAAGTTGCACCAGCGCCTGATGATGCTACAATTTAAGAGGTATGCACTTGTATATATATATATATATATATATATATATATTTGTATCATTATCATGAGGGTGCTTGCAGGAGGAGGGACCTTTTTGCTGCAATTGTGGATCCAGAGGGATCTCAGTGCACTCAGAGGAGCGGCACACTCTCCCTGGAAGAGAAGACTCTTGTAGGTCTTGTAGCTGTGATAGCAATCTTTAAGTTGCTTTGAAGTCATGATACTAGAGATGTACTTGTTGATCTCCCCTCTCTTTTTCTTTTATTTTCTTGTTCCTGGGCCCTGCAGGTTATCTTCCATGGAGGTTGCCATGGAGATGTTGTTTCTTTTTCTTTTGTTTTTTTCTTGTTCCGAGCAGGTTACAACGAAGACAGGTCACTAGTGATAGCCCTGAGAGAGAGCCATAGTGACGGTTGCAGAAGGCAACATATTAGATGGTCCCTAGTTTGAGGCATGAAGCAGTCTGACCAGACAAGGAGTTTAAATGGATTGACAAGTTTTACCAGTCCGAATCTTGTCACATGATTCCATCAGTTTGAGCAAGTGATAACATAGGAGACTTGCTCATTTACATTACAGAGCTCTTCCCGCCCTGGGGAAGATGGTGTTAGGACTTCCAGATCTTCGTGTAGAGCATGATGGCATTCGTAGAGCTTAAGGGGTCCTTTCCGAGCAGTGACAACTGATCCAAGGGGATCTTATGCAATCAGATTTGTGTGGACCCATGACAGCTAATTCCTTTGAAGAGAAGATTAGCATTCTGGAGATCTAGAGGATCTCACATGAAGATTGACAGTGAGAGGCAGGAGGAGATGATGACTTCTCCCCCCTCACCCTTCGGCATTTCTAAGGGAGCTAGTTGAGTCCGACGATCCAGATGATCCAGTTGATATTCCTAGAGATATTGTTGTAGGCCGAAAGAGGTCTGTGTGGGCTCATCAAACTCTGCAAGAGGCAGAAGGACATGCAGCTCCCGTGGTACTTTCCGAGAAAGCCAAAGACCACAGAGACATTCGGGCTATGCTGCAGCTATGAGCCACATCATTGATTCTTGAGCCTTCCTGTTGTGAGGAAGCATCCAGTTAGCAGATATGGAGAGAAGCTATGATGGAGGAGTATTAGTCCATCGTAAAGAATGATGTGCGGAATATTGTTTCGAGACAGTAAGGGAAGTCTGTGGTGATTTCCAAGTGGATCTATAAAGATCAAACGTACAGTTGACGAGCGGTCTGTTTCAGGGCGCTACCCCTCGCCAGTGGCCAAACAATGTTGTACGTTCTGTATGACACTACAAAGGGCCTAAGAAATCATCTTAAGTTACGGTTGTTGTAGCCACCCAGTGCAGGACCCCTTTTTAAATAATACATCGCAAAACTCATGCCTATTTCGAGGTACTACCCTTCATCACTAGCCAAACAATGTTGTACGTTCTATATGCCAACTGCAAAGGGCCTAAGAAATCATCTTAAGTTACGGTTGTTGTAGCCACCTGGTGCAGGACCCCTTTTTAAATAATACATCGTAGAACTCACGCCTGTTTCGGGGCGCTACCCCTCATCAGTGGCCAAACAGTGTTGTACGTTATGTTGACTATATATCCCCGACTGCTATGTGGCTAAGACTCCCTAATCTTCCCCTACAATTATGGCCTCGTGAGAACCTCTCTAAGCATAGACATGGCATTGGCAAATTTCATCGTTGAAGCCCCGAAACAACAAAAAGGAAATGCACAACTTTTGCAAGGATATCTGTTGAAATGGTTATCTCAAAAGGCCTCCCTGAAGAGATCTCGTTGTATACAGAGGAATATGTTTGGAAATAGAAGCTAGAATGTCAACTTCCATTACAGATCTTGCTTCGTGATTGAGCTCACATTCTGCTCTTGCCCAAAACACATACCTGCACATGACTTGGGGGAAGAGAAGTAGATTAAACCCGTTGCCAAAAGGAAACTTTCCCAACAAAAATCTACATGGTGGGATGGTGCAAAGGAAAAACACCAACCGATTGGCAAGGATTCTCCTTTGATCAGCCAAGATCCATAGCTCAATCAAAAAGTTTCATGCTTGATGGTAGCATCTACTGAGGAAGTTCCTATTGGGGAAGTTAGTTTTCTGTAGGAAACCCATCCACATTCTCCATTGCCGACGAAGATGTTGGATTCTCCTCTTGAACGGAAAGAACCTCAACGCATCCCTCAACATTGTGTAAGTTGGGTTGGTCAGGTTGAGGTGAAAGAGCTTAGGTAGTGGAGAAAAAGGCAAAGCAAAAGATTTTGGAATCCCTCTTTGTGAATCCATATCCAAGGAAAGGGGAACTCCAAGATCCAGTAACACCCATCTGAAACTCGAAGGAGGATTGGACAAAACTAGTCAAGAAGAAAAAGAGCACATCTCTATTGCAAATGATGACTAGAAATCAACATCAAAACCTATTCTAGACATGTATTGTTTCAGTACTCATGTTCTATATATGTTCACATTTACTCATTTATTCAAGGTTATGAAAGAAATTTTAGGCAAAAAGAACTTTTAGGAGTTGGCTAACCAGCCTTTTAGAGCTAGGCATATCTCTCTCCTTTGGCCACAGCTCTCCCTTTTTGTATTACAGCACTGTTTGATTAGGCTGCAACTTTTTTTAATACAAATCCTGCCCATTATTGTAAAAAAAAATAATGGCTTTAGTTTTATTTTGAATTTCTTCTTCTGAAACAATAGGTGTATCACTTTTTCCAGCAGCACAATAAAACATGAAATAATAGGTGTATCAGTGGTTATAGGTGCAGGGGGGATCATCCTTGATCCCAAGGGAAAACATGAAACGAGTTTCAAGTGGGGACTAGGTGAAGCATCTACCAACCAAGCCAAAGCATTGGCTCTCTTCCAAGGTCTAAGGATTCTTGATCCTTAGAGGATTCAAAGCCTCTTGGTAATAGAAGACTCAACAATCATCAGTAGGCACATGCGCCACTCCTCAACTTCGAAGGACCACAACATGGCAAGGCTTATCGTCAGAATTCAAAAAGAGCAAATAGGTTTGAGTCGATAGACTTCTTCCATTTGCTAAGAGATCAAAACAGACAAGCAGAGCACTTGGCTAATGAAGCAACTCGTTTGAAAGCAGGAATCTTAAGGATAAAAAGGGGGCTTAATGTCCTTATCCCACATTTCCTAGCTTAATTATCAATATCCACAGTCCAAGGTTACCAGGCAAGACAAGTGGCACCGCACAATCAAAGTGATGAGATGGGCATTAACTCGACCCAGCTCTCAGGTACCTTCACACATTTCCTTCTCGACGGCGGTTCAAAGTCTGAAATGGAGAGGAATGAAAAAAGATTTCAAAGGTGAGATAATTCTGACTCTCAGACTGATCTGTCTCACCCTGGATTGTGCTGGGGTCCAAACCGCTTCTTTGTCGTAGGCATTTGCGGATTATGTTGGAAATAGACTTTACCTTTCTGGGCTATTGGAACCTCCATGTTACTGATTTGGGTCTGTATGCAGAAGTTATGCTACTGATTTGGGTCTGTATGCAGAAGTTTTGTTGAGGTCTCAATAGGCTTTTGGTTGATAGTCAAGTAGCTATCTCCTACTTGAATAATAGAGTTTCTAATCAAGATGAAGCCTAGAATTCAAGACATGCAAAGTTATTAGACATAGTCACTCAACAGAAAAGGCAAATTGAGAAGATTGAAGGTGAATGTGGTATGCTTTACCAATTGGTCCTGGGACTAGCCAGGAGTTCCCAGTCTGAGGTATATCACATCCGAGGATGTCAATTGGGTCTGCCCCAGATTTGGCAAATGGAGACTCCAGGAGATCTGGAAATGGAACTTGTGGACCAGGAGCTCAAGCGATCAGCAGAAGTCATGCAAGAAGCCCACAATCAGCAGAAGTCATGCAAGAAGCCCACAGTGGGCATGCTTTTCTCTAAGTATTGCAAGGCAGTTTTGATCCTAGGCCAGTTTCATACCAGTATGCCTCTTTGTTATGCCTTTGTGATAATCAGAACAGTTCAGTCTCCAGGCAATAATTTTGAATTTTGGACAATCTCTGAACGACTGGCTTCTACAAAGCCCTTTTTTGTTTGTATTATCATGCTGTACAGTGCGGCTGCAGCAACTTTTTAAAACAAATTTTAACTGTTTCAGTTATCAAAAAATAGGAAAAAATGTCCTACATTTCTGAGCTTCCATTAAAAAGCAAAAACAAACTGAAATAATTATTTTATATTCCAATTGGACTAAAAAGTGAATTTTTGGCTTGGAATGGATTGGGGAAAATTTTCAGAGCTAAATTTCACCAATCTGACTAACTTTTCCAAAAACAATTAACTAATTCAAAATGAATATTCACCCAAATTTCTACAGGACAAAATTATTCTCTCCAAAAGAAATTCTAGACGTTAGATAAAATCCTTTGAAATTTAAAAGCTTAGCTTTTAAATATTGCCAAACATTTAGAGCTGTTTTAAAAATTAATAAGATTTTCCAAGGTTTCTAAACTTAAGAGATAAATACGAGTCCTTAAAATTTAGGTTGGATTGGATCAGCTTCTCATTTTTTGGTTACTAGGTCCATTTTAACCCTGGATCAAGCACCAAGACAAACAAATAAACCTAATTGCAAACCTCTTGGTACTTAAAAGATCTGGGGTTAAGATGGAACTATGCTAGTATATTTTTCATTTTTTAGCATTAATGCTGGTTTGAATTTTATTTTCTATCAGGATTAAATTTGCTGTCAATTCTGGGTTAAGATGGACCTACATTCTAGAAGTTGGATAAAATCCTTTGAAATTTAAAGCTTTTTTTTAATATTGTCAAACATTTAGAGCTGTTCTAAAAATTACTAAGATTTGCCAAGGTTTCTAGACTTAAGAGATAAATATCAGTCCTTAAAATTTTCCTTGGAATGGATCAGCTTCTCATTTTTTGGTTAATAGGTCCATTTTAACCCTGGATCAAGCACCAAAACAAACAAAGAATCCAATTGCAAACCTCTTGGTACTTAAAAGATCCAGGGTTAAGATGGAACTATGCTAGTATATTTTTCTTTGTTAAAATTAATGGTGGTTTTTAATTTTATTTTCTATCCGGGGTTAAATTTGTTGTCAATTGTGGGTTAAGATGGACCTACGCTAGTTTATTTTTATTTCTGTTTACATCAATGTTTGTTTTTATTTTTATTTTCTCTCAAACTTCAATTTGTTTACAATTCTATATATTGGCATTATGGACATGTCACATATGTGACACAAGGCTATAAGAGCACCAGGCCTCTCTCACTGCCAATATGAATTTGTTCCTTCGGTTTCTGCCCAACAATAAATGATTAGAATTTATTTGCTTGTTTTATATATTAACTTAAAACAATTTTCTATTAAGAGGGGAGCACCAAAAAGAAAAATGGGAAAAAATCCGACCCTAAACCATGGCTTGGAAACCGGAGACCAGGTCAAACGTTACAAATGAGAACTATAATATTTTACTGATTAGTGTGTGCTCTGTGTGGCTGTTGAGCGAGAAGGATGAACATACAAGCGGAAGTACAATTGTAGTATAACTTGCTCACCTTCAAAACGAGAAATGAATTCTTACCTGCAGTTGTCCAGATTCATCTTCTTTTTGGCCAGCATGTCCTTCAGCCGGCCCGGCGTCGCTATAACAATGTGGACACCTTTCTTCACAACTTCTAGTTGAGATCTCATATCAATGCCACCGATGCAGAGCATCGGCCGCAGTTCCGGATACCCCCGCTCGTGCAACACGGCGACAAACTCCTCCACAACCTCGAATGTCTGCCTCGCAAGCTCGCGAGATGGGCAAATCACCAATCCAAAGGGCCCTTCGCCGGCAATTATTGGCATAGACACCTCTTCCTGCAAAGCAACCATAATCAGAGGCAAGACGAAGACCAGAGTTTTTCCGGAGCCGGTAAACGCAATACCTATCATATCTCTGCCCGAAAGCACCACAGGAAGACCCTGGACCTGTACAGGAGTGGGCTGAACGATTCCCTTGGCTTTAAGCTTCTTCAAAATCGGTTCCGGAAGCCTCATATCCTTGAAATTCTTGATAGGAGGAGGAATTGAATCGCCGTCGACCAGAATATGCCACTGTTTTCGCACCGCCTCGCATTGCTTCTCGGTCATATGGCGTATGGCGGTGGGAGGCTTCCAGCCGGTTACCATAGGATCGTGATACTCAATTCCCTTGGCCAATTCCCACACCGACATCAGAGTCTTCCTATCGGAGAGCCGCTCAATCATATCCTTTTCCTGCTGTACGATCTGCTCCATGGGGCTGATTTCGGGCAAATCTTTCTTCAGCTGAGAAGCCTTGACGAGCAGGCTAGGTTTTGACTCCGTTAAAGCTCCAGCTTGATCGGCGTCTTGTAACAGAGAACCCTTGCCCTTTCTCTGTAGAATCTTTTGAGCTTCCATCATTCTTCGCTTCTTAATGGGGATGTACTCTGCGTAATCGTCTTCTTCAGCGTTTTCTGTAAGGTTTTCGCGAATTTCATTCCCAGTGCCGTCAAGCTTCACAGGAAAAGGAAACATCAGAGTGCGTACGTATTAGGTTTTGACAAAAAAAAAAATCAAAAAACCCCCCATTTAAATACCTGTGGATTTAATATCAAATAAAATTCTGTGAATCGCCATCTCAAACAGAGATCGGTAAATTCCCGTATTCTTAAAGAAAATATTAATATACAGACCTGGTAACTGCGGCCATGGACATCGCTCTCGTCAATGGCCGCCTGGTGTGCCCGCGGGGAGGATAAAGCATCTTGCCCGTTCATTTTCTCACACACTGTGCCGATGAAGGCCGAACTCGAACTGAAACAGGATACCGCCTCTTGAGCAGTGAATCAGACTACAATCAGAATTTGTGTTTTGCCTCTTCGAAGTTTAAATTACTTTGGACGTTTATCTACTAGCGGAGATAAATAGATTTTCTCATCAAGGTTTCGCGAGATTGTCCTCCTTTTGTTTATGACTAAACGGGGGTATAGATTCTATCTCGGACCTTTTTATATAAAAATAATTATTTGACTAATCAATTATGGTGTAATTTCCATTTTTTTTATTTTTCCTAAGTTATTTTGGGTTTAGGCAAAGCTTTTACCTTTATAAACTTTTTAATTTTCTTTATTGTAATTGTATGGGAGTGGTGCAATTTAAATGGACAAGATGTGTATATTATTATAATCTCCTCTTTTCATTATAAATTATAAATAAAAAAATTTGTGCTCTTAATAATTTTAAATCTCCTCTTTCCATTATTAATAAAATATGTTTTTCAAAGATTTGCATTGTATTTGATTTGCATTGTATCAAAATAAAAGATAAAAAGAATCAATTATAATCATAATCATAAAAATAAAATAAGGGGTGGTAGGACTTGGATAATCCAAGATCTTAGAAGAAATGAGGTAGTGAATTATGCATGGGACTATAGAATGTGTCAAATAATAAATAATGTGGTTGAGGTTTAAGTATTATGGTGTTGGGCTTAGTATGGTTAAGGAGGAAAGGATATCAAATCCGATAATGATTGGAGACTCGTTGTTGGTAATTCAAGCAGTGAATGAGTAAAGTTGTCCATTTGATAACAAGTTTAATTCGATTCTACGAAGCATCAAACATTTCGTTCAATTCTTTGATCAAATCCCTTGTTTCCACTTCAAGAAGGAGCTCAATGCAAAAGGTGATCATTGGGCTAAAAAAGCTATAAATCTACCACAAAGTTCTTTGTGCAAAAATGGGGTTCCTCGGTCTTTACAAATTCTATAAGTTCAATGGGTTGGAGTAAAAAAAATTATATTTTTAATCAACCACAAGGTCATAAAACGAGGCTCTCCTCACCCTTGGAGATGGGTAAGCAAATGTTAGCTCAATTTTCAACTTGCATTAAGTCTAAAGTACCAACTAGCGAGCTTGAAGGGACAGCAAGCAGGTGGTTTCCCTCGCTCCCGCACTCCAACCGTCACCTCGTGCAAATCGATAATAACTACACTTGCTACGGAATTTGACAAGGACATGGGATAATGATCTATTGATTGCATTTTTTACATGTTGTTAAGTTCTAGACAAAGCTTTGTGTTAAGTATAAAACCCCTTATTAAGCCCTAGATATTGAATTATTACATCTCTAGTGTTGTATTAGTAGGTAGGCTAGACCCTTTCTTGTACACTTTCATTATAATTATACCATTTCTCTCTCTCTCTCTCTCTCTCTCTCTCTCAGACACACACACCAAAGAGACCTAGCCTTAGGAGGATCTTATCTCATCTTGTACATTGAATGTGTTGTAAAAGGAGGTTTCCCCCTCGAAGTGGACCGATATTCATTGATTTTTTTATCATTCTCAAGGCATTGGTTCGTAACATTTGGTATCAAAGCATTTGATCCCAGGGTTTTTCTACTTCAAGCGAGTCTTCTTGGAATTTTCACTATAACTATTTTTTTGGGACACTTCAGACAACGAAATTTGGAGGTCACTCAGGAGACATATCACAGTACGTTTGTTTCAAGTTCTGGTTCATTCTACTTTTGGAGATATAGCCTCTGGAAAATAGGGTTTTTGATTCATCTTGAAATCAATTTTAAACAAGTAATCTTGGAATTTTCGCTATAACTTTTTTTTGGGAAGTTTCAGGCAATTAAATCTTGTCGAGACTAAGGAGACATAGTGAATTATTTATGGTCCAAATCTCAGTTTCAAAGTCATTATAGTTTATGAGATATATTTTGTGGAAGTTGGGCTTGTTTACGAATCCTGAAATTAGTCTTAACAAGTCATTTTTGTAATTTTGTTGTAAATTTTTATTAGTGAAGGTTCATACTGTGAAATTTTCAGGAATTTAAGAAGTCATGGAAAAGTACTATAGAACAAATTTTCAAATTCAGGGGGATTCAAATTTCAGAGATATATCACGACAAAGGTCAACCATCCAGAAAGTCTCAAAAATTAGGGTTTGAAAGGTATGTAACTTAAAATCGGCATAACCTTTTATCGGAAGATTTGTTTTTGGTGATTCAAAATTTGTGATAAAGAGAAAATATAGGAGTATTATTATTGTTATCCCACATGGCTCAAAAAAATATTTCAACACCAATTAAACCTCCAAAAATCTCATCTATAACTCTTGAAGAAAATGAGGAGATACATAACAAGTTATCCAAATTGGAGGACCAACTTAATGATTTGAGTGTTAGGTCAATAGCAAGTGATGAGTTGGTGGGGACGACAAGTGCGAGGGGGATTATTTGTGATCTTGGAGGAAATATAGTGATGTATTATGCTTGGGGACTTAGCACCGTCTCGAATAATGTTGTCGAGGAATATGCTCTTTGGATAGGCCTCATATTAGCCAGGGACTTGGAGATTTCCAAGATCTCCATTTTCGGGGATTCAATGATGGTGGTCAGATCCATAATAAAAAGGAAAAATTCTAGTAGCAACGTCGTCACAGGTATCATACTTGACTCCCTGACACTCTTAAAGGAAATCGAGGAACACTCTTGTTGGTAGCAGGCCGAAGTAGGGAAGAAAGTGTGCACAAAGAAGAATGACAGCTGGAAGAGCAATCATGGGAAAGAAAGCGTGCAGGAGGAAAGCGACAACTAGCAAGAAGCACAGCACGCGCGCATGCAAGAAGGAGGCGACAGTTGGAAGGAAGAAAACGCACGCATGCAAAGAAGGAAGACCTAACGACAGTAGTTGTTAGGGTTTTTGTAGGGTTTTTGTAAGATTTATGTGAAAATGGTTGAAGAGCCCGATAGATATAAATATAGATACGCTAGTATCTTAGGGAGGTTCGTTGGAGAATTCAGGAAAGTTCGGTTCGCTACCTATGTGGAGGTCAACTATCTTCATGTAATGTTTTGATGAGAGAACTATTTTTGTAAACGATTGAGTTGAGCAGAAGAAGAAAGGTAGATCTCGAAGATTAGATTGTGGGTTGTGGAGCCTGGTGCGATCTAGTTTGTCTCACAGAGATCCTACCCATCTGAGAAGAATTGTAAGTGCGAGGTGCGAGAATTATAGAAATGCCATAATAAGAAAGCCAAGACCCAAATCTTTGTGGACATAGCCAAGGAGGGGGTGAACCACGGTAATACCTATGTAATGTGATGAATGCATGCATATACTTGTCCTACTTTTATTAGTTAGATGTTGTGTGAAATGAATGAATGAATGAGTTATTATATTGTTG
>SNQJ01S0101960.1:89651-108334 GCA_010110895.2 Picea sitchensis
CCAAATCTTTGTGGACATAGCCAAGGAGGGGGTGAACCACGGTAATACCTATGTAATGTGATGAATGCATGCATATACTTGTCCTACTTTTATTAGTTAGATGTTGTGTGAAATGAATGAATGAATGAGTTATTATATTGTTGAGTTATCAAGAATAGAGACCACAATGTTAAAGTAGTAAATGGAATAACAGTAGGTCGTAATATAAATCACAATTAATGGCTCAGAATGCAGATCCCCCATCTCATACTCAATCCTAGACTGTAAACACCTGAGTATTACAGCCACCCATTTAAAGCTATCTCGGGTGAGACTGTGCAGTGCATTCTGTGTGCTGCGTTGCCTTCTGGTTTACCAGAAGGGCCGATAGTTTTAGGCTTTGTTGGTACCCTTATAGATATGAACCCCGGGTCTACAGCGCATGTGGTAGAGAGAAGTCGTTCAACTCAGAAACCAACAAATGGTTCTGTTGTTATTGTAAGAGGAACAAGAGAGGACTAAGTAGAGGAGATCGAATGCATGAGAACAGAATGAGCGAACCCAGAAGACTGTTGAGCCACTAGAAGGGAATGTTGAGATCGTGGAACCCCACAAAAGCGGAAATCGAAGGCTGGTTGAGAACTAAAGAACTAGAGTTTGCCCAGAAGGATAATACAAGCCCTAGCATCACACCCCGCAAATATCTAGATAAATACGTGTTTATCAATTTACATGAAGTCTTTTTCTGTGATTTTCCCCACCTACTATAGGAGTGGATACTGAGGTTGAAAGATAACCACGCAACGAACCGGATCCGACAGCTAGATTGGACCCTAGAACAGATTGAGAAGTTACAATAGGTGAACAACAAATTCACCCGCACAATCGACTTCTGGCTTAATAGTATTGTGACAGGCTTCATCACAGAGTTTGTCGTTGACACTGCGAAGTCATAAAGCACGACAGAGCAGGAATTTCTATGCGAACCCCACGGAAGGTACAATCGATCACTGTATACTTCTATTAAAATACTGCTCTATAACAAAGGTGTAATGACAATGGAAGCAGACAGCTAGACTTCCTTGCGTGCATGGGGGAAGGGGGGAAGCACTGACAAAGGAAGGATAAATGGCCAAAGTTGAGGATAAAGGCAAGAAGGAGGAGGACTTCTTGGACCCGATCTTGATGGACGACGACCAGCTTAAGTGGATCTTGGCGTCACCAGGAATGACGCATAGCGGAGTACCCTACCAATATAAGGTGAATACCAAGAAAAGAGTCGTAGCCGCAAGGGAGGGCTTGGTAAGCGATGAAGAAGAGGTAGAGGATCTCCGGGTTGTGGAGTAGATTGAGGAAATCTTGTGCGCAACCTGTGAGAGGAAAACAAGAGGCCCAAGAACAGGAGGAGAATATAGTCATCATTTCCATATTAATGTTAGTGTGGAACCCATAAACCCATGTGTAACCAATACACCAAAGAGAACACCATCATTTAGACAACCGAAGTTTGGAGGAAGTCCGACAGCAAGAAGTACATCTACCGCAGGAGCAACATCTGGAGGAGCCAGTTCAGGCAGTACTAGTCAAGTATCTACACCACGCGACGGAGGTAGCAATTCAGTATTTAGAATGGCAGGACATGACCCTATGATCAGATTACCAGAATTTCGAGGAGAAGCAGCAGAAGACCCTAAGAAGCATTTGTTTATTTGTGCAAAGATCTGGGAGGCAAAATAGATCACTGATGAAGATACCAAACTTGCACAGCTAGCGATCATGCTGAGAGACCGCGCACTAGACTGGTACATGAGTCTAGACATGAACAGTGCCCCTAGGACGACAAGGACACTGGCAGACATTAAGAAGTTATTGATTAATGAGTTCTAGAAGCTGAGCTCAGAGGATCAGTACATGAACGAAATGATTGAGATCAGACAGAAACCAGGAGAGTCTGTATGGGAGATTGGCCAGAGATTCAAGCGACTGAAGGGGAAGTTGAAATACCTTATGACCGAGATGCATCTTCGACACTTGTTTGTCAACTCAGTACTCCCACACCTAAAATATCCCCTATGCCAGCAAAAGTTTCAGACGTAGGCCGAGGCTCTACAGGCAGCCTTGCAGCTGGAAGAGAACCAGTACCAGCAGACAGACCCAGCTAT
This sequence comes from Picea sitchensis, assembly GCA_010110895.2. NCBI lineage: Eukaryota > Viridiplantae > Streptophyta > Pinopsida > Pinales > Pinaceae > Picea > Picea sitchensis. The sequence continues at coordinate 91,793 of SNQJ01S0101960.1, forward strand.
TGAAGAATTGAAGGAGGATTTGAAGAACCTAACATTTTAGTTAAATCAGAACAAAAACAAAGACAAACGATAAGTCGTTTGGTGCACTACATGCAGGATGAAAGGACACCACAAGAACGAATGTCCAACATTCGCGCAGTACATGGCAACGGGCATGCCAAACCCACTACCACGGGGAGGATTATGGTGCAAAATATGCAAGAAACTGGGTCACGACCCTTATCACTGCACGATGATGCAGAAGTATCAGACAGTTCCAAAGAATTCTTACTACACCTTTTGTAAGTCAGTAGGCCACAACGACAAAGAGTTCGGAACTATGGAGTTGATGCGGGAAAGAACATCAGACGCATATAAGGTATAGGCCGAGATGATGACTGGGCAAGCAGCGCCACAGTTCAATCAAGCCCCAGCTCCATACAACCCTGCGCAACAACCATACAACAACACACAACCACTATACAACCCGGCGCAACCCTAGTATAATATCGCGCAGTATAATTAGGCACCACAGTACAACGCGTCGAGAGGGGACCGAGTAAGATATTGAGGAGGAGGACGAGCCAGAGGATGCTTCGAACATGGCAGAGGACCAGTCACATGTCACAATTGTCAGCAACTGAGACATTATGCACGGGAATGCCCACTACTGCCAACAAGTTGTATGTATTGTCACGCATCGGACCACGAGACAAAGGAATGCCCGACACTATTAGTAAAGATACAGGAAAAGAGGAACCATAACAATCATAACGTTCAATGGATTTTAGCCGAAGCAAGGGAGGATGGATGGAACATCAATATAGTCACCCGAGGAGGAACGAAGTCAGGGGATGACACAGTCCGACAAGAACCCTCATAGAACTAGTGGATAAAGAAGAACACCGAACCAAGGAAGCAGTTCGACGCACCCAAGGAAAAAGGGACTTTCAAGGAAGCCAGACAAGAATTTCAGAAGAAGGACACAACATCGACTTCCACTATGAAACCAGCCCATGAAGCCCCAAAATATGAAATGCCACCATCATTGGATCATACCAAAGGAATGCTACCCAAGGGACAAGTAAGTACTATCCAAGAATTTTTACAGTCATGCATGAAAATGTTCAGTGATTCTTCATCTATGAAAATATTGCAAAACATCCTAGAGAAATGTAGCAACGAGACGAAACAAAAACTAGAACCGAAAATTGTCAATCATCTACACACAAGAAGAAGAACAAGTAGGGAATTTAGATTGAATGCTAACATTGGGGATTTTAATATGGGAGATATCATACTAGTCCTAGGATCCGAAGTGAATGTGCTACCCAAGAAAACCTGGCAATGCATGAGAGAGCCAGCATTGGGATATTCAAATGTCCAACTAAAACTAGAAAACCAACATAGGGTCCTACCAATCGGGAGACTGAAAGGAGTAATAGTAGATCTTGATGGTGTGCACACTAAAGCAGATTTTGAAGTCATTGGAATAGTAGATGGCACAACACCATAGCCGACACTACTAGGTCTGGACTGGGCGTTCGACAACCAAACCATAATTAATTTGAACACTAGAAAAATGACATTTGAATTCGAAGATTACAAGGTCATAGCACCACTAGATCCATCAAAAGGGGAAAATTTTGTAGAACCCACTTGCCTAGACTTAGAGGAAATCGACCAGTTGTACAGAACAATTATGCGCGAGGAGGATTATGTAAACCTAACTGCAGACGGGGTACTCAGTTGGCGCAATATTACTTCATGCACAACAGATTCAGACACTGGATTAGAGAACTGGCAGCAGAGATTACATGAAGTATCCACGAGAAGATGTGCAAGAATAGACAACGCAGTACGATGGATAGGCATAGAAATCGCAGAACCACCCAGTTTCCACGACTAAATGATTTGGAAACATTCTTAACACAATATGAAGATGAAGTACTAGAGAACCAAAGGATACTCGCACTGGATCTAGCACTCAAGGCCACACCAACGAGATGGTGGGGCGCACACAAGGAGACTATCACAAACTGGTACCAATGTAAGAGATTACTGCGCATAAGGTTCGATGCAAAACAGAAAAACAACAAATAATGAAGATATGAAGGCCGAGGGACACCAGCGAAGCACTTGGAGGAATGTGAAACGCTGTGGAAATTGACACCACTAGAGAAATGGCCTCACCACTTCATTCACACATTAGAAGGCATACCAACAAACTGGTATACAGATCAGGAACTGTGTAAAGGAACTACAAAATGGATGACATTGCAACAGAACTTTACCATCACTTTCTCGTTCGAGCATGAGAACCCCAACATAGATGTAGCCCTGAAACGGATCAGAGGAGTCATATTCATTGAAGAACCATAAATAGAACTTATCACCGAAGAGCAACAACAAAATAAGCAGATAGTCAAGGAACTATTGTCATGTTACCAGGTACAGAAGGAAATACCAGACGAAGATGACCCGCGTGACATTCAGATTGAAGAAGTAGAAGGCAAAAGAGATGTGAATGGACCACCCATAGAATTTGAAGTTTTTTTCGCGCCAGTCAAGGTAAAGAAAGTTAACATCGAAACAACTGAACATCCAAAAATGGCCAGCATTGGAGACTACTGGGACGAGCCAATAGTAGAAAGCATTACAGAGTTGTTGCGCGAGTACATCGACTTATTTCCTACCACATTTACGGAGATGAAGGGTATAGCAGGAGAACTGGGAGAGATGAAGATACCTCTCAGACCCGAAGTGAGACCGATTATACAGTGACCATATAGACTGAATCCCATATATAAACAGAAAGTTAAAGAGGAAATCGATCAGATGCTTGAAGCCAGCATAATCGAACCAGTCGAGGAATCAGAATGGATAAGCCCGATGGTTGTGCAAGACAAGAAACAAGGCAGAGGGATTAGGATATGCGTCGACTTGAGGAAATTGAACGATGCATGCCTACACGACCCATTCCCTACACTGTTCACGGATGAAGTGTTAGAGAATATCGGGGGACACAAAGCTTACTCATTCACTGATGGTTTCTCAGGCTACCATCAGATTAAGATAGCACATGAAGACATATACAAGACCACATTCGCGACGGAATGGGGATCTTACCAATATACAGTTATGCTCCTTGGACTGAAGAATGCACCAACAATCTTCTCCATAGTGGTTATCACAACATTTAAAGAATTCATCCATCAGTTTCTCGAAGTATACCTAGATGACTGGACAGTATATAGCCTATTGAAAAAACACGTGGAGGTTTTACGCTTGATGCTAAAATGATGCAGACAGTGTCAGATATCACTAAACATAAAGAAATTTATATTTGGAACACTGTTTGGGATACTATTGGGCCATATAGTATGCAAACAAGGGTTATTGGTCGATCCGACAAAGATCACAGTCATCGTTAATTTACCAGCGCCAAAAATAGTCCGTCAGCTACGAGCGACGTTAGGACACACATGATACTATCGAAAATTCATCAAAGGATACACGCAAATCACAACACCAATGGAAAAACTGCTAAGGAAGGATACAAAGTAATCGTTAAACTAGGAAAACTAAATGCAGGACTTGACCACCTATCACGGGTCACAAATGGAGAAGAACCCATGAACTTAAAAGACAACTTTCTGGATGCACATTTATTTTCCATACATATTGTTGATGACTAATTCGCAGAGATCATCCAGTACTTGAGCACAGGTACCGCACCGCAAGATTATACCACCACGCAAAAGAAGAACTTGGTAGTTCGCGCAGTCGACTATCAACTGATCGGAGGACATCTATACAAAATGGGCGCAGATAGCATTTTACGAAGATACGTGTTGGAGCATGAACAATCAAGAATTTAGTAGAAGCCCACGAGGGATTAGTAGGAGGACACTACACGGGAAAAGCAACCGGCAGGATTATGGTGGCCAACCATTCACAGAGACTCGAAAGAGTACTGTCAGAGATGCGATGTCTGTCAAAGCATAGGCAAACCCAACAGAAGGGACGAGATGTCGCTACAACCACAAGTGACTTTACATGCATTTGATAAATGGGCAATAGACTTTGTGGGACTGATTTACCCACCAGCCAAGAGAACAGGGGCAAGATACATCATCACCGCGATGAAATACCTAACAAGGTGGGCAGAAGCCGCACTAGTAAAATACTGTAGTGCAGAGACCGTTGCACACTTCTTATTCGAACAAGTAATTACTAGGTTTGGATGCCCAAGAGTTTTCATGAGCGACCAAGGCACGCATTTCATAAATAGCACCATTCGCGCGATGCTCGAGGAATTTGAAGTTCACCACCAGAGAAGCACACCTTATCACCCATAGGCGAATGGCACAGTAGAAGCCTTCAACAAAATTCTAGAGAACGCACTGACAAAGATCTGCAACGTCAACAAAGACAACTGGGACCTCAAAGTACCAGCAGTATTATGGGCGTATAGGATGACATGCAAAAAGTTGACAAGGCACACACCTTTCAAACTCATCTACGACCAAGAAGCGATAGTGCCATTAGAATTTTTAATACCCAGCTTATGCGTAGCCGCTATCACACAAATGATAGAACGCGGCGCAATACAGGAAAGACTGAATCAACTGTTAGTAATGGAGGAAGACCGAATCCTGGCAGGATTCCATCAACAAGTGCAGAAGGACAGAGACAAAGCATGGCACGATCGACACATTAAGAAGAAGACTTTTACGGAAGGAGATCTAGTATTGCTCTATGACAACAAGACGTTTCAACACCTAGGAAAGTTGAGAATACATTGGTTAGGACCATACAAGGTCAAATTTGTAACAGACGGGGGAGTTGTATAGTTAAGAGATTTAGCAGGCGCAGACCTCAGAGGAATGATCAATGGGAGCCAGCTAAAGTTGTACAAGGACAGTTGACCACCCACCGCACAGTAAAAAAAAACAAACCCAAAAAGCCACGAAAATGATACAGGACGTTCGAAACACGCATGCAGTTAAGGCAAGAGCAACGGTTACATGCCTAAGACAAATGAGCGGGAAATGAAAAGTCGACAAAAACAGGATGACACGACAGTACAAAGCGAAATTTAAGCACGACAAGGACTGATGGAACGTCACATTAAACACGCCAACTAGAAATGACAAGAGAGGCGTAATGGCAAGTATGAAACTGCTGCAGATGCATTGAACCCACAGTTATGGTGCATTAATCGCATCATGGAGGAAGCGTCTGCAATAAGCTTCATGACAAGCTCATACAACATGTGAGCATGGAAGCAACTGGTCTATTCGCGAAAAGAGAACAGAGAGAGAGCAACAACAACTCGAATGAACAGAGCGAGACCACAATCCTCTAGATTCAACAAACATTCCACACTCACTACTATAGCACCATCGAAGTCCTTTGAACCAGGTTAGACTGACCAGAGTTCAAACTAGGTCACTAGAACTGTTGGAAGACAACGAACAACAACAACTGGAGATCGTTGATATCGATGAGATCCCATCCCCAAAGATACCACCGATGAACCCTACACTGATGTTGGAGGAGATTCAACAACCACAAGCAGAGGCCATGAAAGAGGACACGCAAGTAGAGGCATAGGAACCTTAGAATGAGGAAATGAAACCCCAACAGGAAGTACAACCAGAAAGCACTGAACTAGCCGCGGAAGGTAATGGTACAACACAAAATCCAGGATCAGAAGGGAAACCAGATGAGGTGCAGGTACCAGCCTAGGTCAACCAACAGAAGAAACCACGAGAACCACCTCAGCTTGGCCAGAATGGCTTATAGAGCAACAACCAGGAATTGTTGGAACTTCGTACCAACCACCACAACAGGAAGATATAATTCTGATACCGATCTCACCTCGCAAGAAACCGGCAACAGAAATTGTGCTACCACGCATACCAGAGGGAGTACAGGTAGAGTCACAGCTACTGGGTCATGTTGGGAAGCTCAAATATTTTGACCACGACATCTCAGACGACACCAAGTACCCAGAACTTGCGCCAAGGGTTTTTATGCAGAACATAGTGGTCAACTAACTTGGGGAAATGATCAGCCAGCCGCATCAGTGGGCAGTTGGACTGGACCGAACAGGCATTTTAGGATTGTTGAAACTCCCACACTTTGGCAGAGGCCAGTACGCGACAACATACATTAAGCAACTGTTAGCAGTTATGCATGTAGGGGATATCTGGTTGGACAAACCCGTCCCCATAACAGTTGAGCTTATTGCGTAGATAAAAGGACTACCCAGCCGGGGTATGGATCTTGCGTTGATTCTGGACGATAAATCCAAGGAGAAAGCACTAGCAGAGGAAATGAAGAAGAAATACGACACCGCGAGGGGGACAAGAGGCATTATAATCAAACGGATTAACAACGCAGCAACACAATTGAGTGCAAATATATTAGCCTGTAAGTTTCTAAGGAAATTCCACAAAGACAAAGTACTGGAAGGAGTCATCGTAGTTGTAGCTCAGTGCACAGAAGGCACCTTCGTGAGATGGGCGCCTTATCTATTAAACTTATTCCAAGTGGATTGCAGGGACACGCGGGAACTTGGTACAAAATTCCATTACTCATGGCTGCTCACCCTCATAGCCTTCATGGGATGGCGGGAACCATAATATGTAGTTTTTTCTACTAGACCACAACGAGCGAGAGTAAGATATCTAGTACTGAGATCTGGGCCACAAGCCAGACATAAGAGGGAAAATGGAATCATCTTTGAAGCATACCTACAGGACATGCAGGAAGTTATTAACCGGTCATTGAGAATAACACCAGAAGTTGTCGCGCGATATGGGGACATCGCTAACTTATGGGCCACACGTCAAGCCATGTGGATACAGCCAAGGCAGGACCCAGATAAATAGTGGCTAGCGATGCACGACTGCATCACAGAATGTGATATAGACATGGTCATCAATGAATGGGTTGATGAATGGAGGATCCCATCCATTCCCCGGGAAGTTTTGGAAGGACCCGCAGAAGGAGAAGCAGGTTAGCACGGCAGCTGACTTGCTCGACAAAGCAACGCAACTTTGGACAAGACTGGAGGAGGACCCATAGGTTCAACGTTGGGATAAGGAAGAGGAGAGGATCAATGCAGCGATCCAAGAACTCAAACAAAGGCAAAAGACTATACCAATCCTAGAACACGTTAAGGGGGACGCAAGAGTTGAAGAAGATGCAGGCATAACTTATCACTGCGCAGACACAAAAACAAGAGCGACAAGCTCAAATAGAACCATTACAAGAACGGGTAGCAGAAGTACTCACACGGGCAGAAACAGATAGAACACAGATGGCATAGACTCAGGCAAAATGCGTAGGACTACTGAGCGACGAAGTGACCGTTTAGGTAGTGGAGACCATTAAGGAAAAGATTGCGCATGCATTGACAAAAGCAACAGAGCTAAAGGAAAAATTCCAGTTGATCACTGAAGAGATCGAGGAAGCTCAGAAAGATTAGGTGACTCGGGATGAGACACATGTCAGTGTTGGGGGCCTGTTGGCAGCGGGCCGAAGTAGGGAAGAAGCACGCACAAAGAAGAATGACAGCTGGAAGAGCAATCGTGGGAAAGAAAGCGTGCAGGAGGAAAGCGACAACTGGCAAGAAGCACAACACACGCGGATGCAAGAAGGAGGCGACAGCTGGAAGGAAGAAAACACACGCATGCAGAGAAGGAAGACCTAACGATAGTAGTTGTTAAGGTTTTTGTAAGGTTTTTGTAAGATTTCTATGAAAATGGTTGAAGAGCCTGATAGATATAAATATAGATACACAGGTATCTTAGGGAGGTTCGCTGGAGAATTCAGGAAAGTTCGGTTTGCTACCTATGTGGAGGTCAACTATCTTTGCTTAATGTTTTGATGAGAGAACTGTTTTTGTAAGCGATTGAGTTGAGCGGAAGAAGAAAGGTAGATCTCGAGGATTAGATCGTAGGCTGTGGAGCCTGGTGCGATCTAGTTCGCCTCACAGAGATCCTACCCATCTGAGAAGAATTGTAAGCTCGAGGCGCGAGAATTACAGAACTGCCATAATAAGAAAGCCAAGAGACAAATCTTTGTGGACGTAGCCCAGGAGGGGGTGAACCACGGTAATACCTGTGTAATGTGATTAATGCATGCATATACTTGTCCTACTTTTATTAGTTAGATGCTGTGTGAAATGAATGAATGAATGAGTTATTATATTGTTGAGTTATCAAGAATAGAGACCACGAAGTTAAAGTAGTAAATGAAATAACAGTAGGTCGTAATATAAATCGCAATTAATTGCTCAGAATGCAGATCCCCCATCTCATACTCAATCCTAGGTTGTAAACACCTGAGTATTACAACCACCCATTTAAAGCTATCTCGGGTGAGACTGTGCAATGCATTTTGTGTGTTGCGTTGCCTTCTGGTTTACCAGAAGGGCCGATAGTTTTAGGCTTTGTTGGTACCCTTATAGATATGAACCCAGGGTCTACGACGTAGGTGGTAGAGAGAAGTCGTTCAACTAAGAAACCAACAACTTGTTACATCATATCAAGCGAAAACACAATTATCAATTTGATAGATGGGCGAAAGAAGGGACTCTCTTGGAAGAAGGACTAGCAAACATCAATGGAACTAGAAGGGTTATCCCACCACCTTAATTTACATGGACATATCTTATATTTGTTTGGACAAGTGGAGGGGTTTGGAATACCAATTTGGATATATAATATGATATCAACTCAAGTTGATTGCACCATAAATGACAACATTAACTCAATCTTGTGTGAAATTAATCGCATTCACATGGACTCCTGGTTGGATGTGTGTGAAAAAGCATCGAGAGGTATAATGGCTTGAGCCTAGGTTTGTCCCACTGGAGATTGTAGGATCTTGTTCCTTTCCCAACGAATTCCTATTGTAGGTGTCGTGGCCTCCTATTGTAGGTGTCATGGCCTCCTATTGGTGGCGCCTGGACTCTGGGAGAAACTCTAGTTTTAGACCCTCTCTGTTGACAACTAGGTTCTCTCATTTCATTCTCGGTTTCACCAGGAAGAATATATTTGCCTTCCTTCAATTTAATTTCCTTCTATGGATTTAATTCCTTTTGGAAGCGGGTCCTTTTCATTTTGTAAGCATGTTTGGTCTGGTTTTTCCCTGTCTATTTTGAATGGTAAAACTGGTATGAGTTGCACATGTGAGTTGAATTTTGGTAGAATTTGCAATCCTCAGAGTCTAGGCCTTTTTAGTGGGTGTCTCTTGATTATGGTTTTTAAGTTTACGACCAAGTCTCCTTTGAACTCAGGGTTACAAGTTTTATTTTTCAGCATCTCCAACTCCCCTGCCTTTTATGTTCCCATTATACTTGTGGTCTCTATTCAATCGAGAATTGAAAATTTCGAAGATCATTGTCCCTTTAACCTTGAGTCCTTATCCCTTAATTTCATTGGAAATTTGGGAAACAATGGCATTGTAGGTGGCTCCAATCCTGGTGATACATCTTGCTAGTGGTGGTATATTTGGTTTGTCAATTCGGCAATTATGGACCCCTCATGGAGTGAAATTAAACGAATTTTGAGAAGGCACGAGGAAATAATAGATGCAAGAAGCTCTGAGATACAACAAGTCTCTAGTAGATTGGGAGATTTAGACCAATTTGTTGCCTCTCTTGTCCATCGCATTGAAATCTTGGAGGCGAAATATCAACAATTAAGAACCTTGGTCTTGTCCCAATTGTCCCAATCAACTTTAATCAATCAAGTGTTAGTAGTTTCTCAATAAGGGGCTTCAGGAGAGGAGGAGAGAGTTTGAGAAGCAATACCAATGGACATAGAAGAAAAAAACTCCATTCGAAGGGAAATGCTGGAAGTTCCAGATGACAAATATGTACATCGGTAATGTTCTTCAAAGTAATCTTTTTGTTGGGATAGTTTGTAAAGGACATTTGTAGCTAGACTATATGGAAATATTATTAAAAAAATTGTGTGATTTTGAGCTTGAGAATTGCAGATATCTGCTCAAACAGTGAGCCAAATTTTGAAATTTTGAAAACTTTTTTTCTCATTGATTCACCTCGGTGCAACTTTTATTTAATATAAAGTTTCAGTCCAAGTTAAAAAATAAAAATAAAACAAGTGATGACTTGGTAAACACACAAAGAAAAATTCAAGAAATGGAAAATAAGATGAATGAAATGCAAAAATCCATGAAGTCCATAGAAACCCAGAACAATGGTGTTGAGACTCAATCATGTGTGGGGAATTATTTATCACAATTAGAGAGCACAAATATTGAATCTCGTAATCATTCATCACTCGAAGATCCACATCATTGAGTTTTCAATGTGGCACCAAGGAACTCCTTCATTCTGAAGATCGATATGAGGAAGTTTGATGGTAAAGATCATATAACATGGATATTCCAGATGGAGCAATTATTTTATCTACACCAATTGCTAAGCTTACGAAAGGTAACTATTGCATCCTTGTAATTAGAAAATGATCAAATTGTTTGGTATTAATGGTTTTGTGAAATAAAAAAGGATTATGTTATCTTCTGGTCCATTTTTATGGATTAATTAATATCACACTATGGGGATATTATGAGCAATTCATTCTTTAGTCAATCGATAAATATTTGGCAAAAAGGTCCAATTACAGAGCACATTCAATAATTCCAAAAGCTCGGTCTCAAGGTAAAGAACATTCCATAGGATAATTTGTTAGAACTCTTTATGGGAACTTTAAAGGAGAACATTCAATATGAGGTGCGTCTCTTCGAACCGAAATCCCTGGAGCAAGCTTTCAGTATGGCAAGGAAAGTGGAAAACAAAAATATGGCTACTATAAGGGTGACCACTAACAACTAAAGAGAGCACCATGTTCCCTCTCCTAACCTCACTCAACCAACGAGGTTGACACCTCAAGAAATGGATGAAAGAAGAGCAAAGGGACTATGTTTCAATTGTGACAAGAAGTACAATAAGGGGCATAAATGTAGTGAGAATAAATTATTCTACATAGACTATGAAGAGGAAGAAGATCAATAATTGGAGCCATCACAAGATCTAGGTCTAGAAGGGACTACTCCAATCATATATTTTCATGCATTAGTCAACATCTGTACTCCACAAACCCTTAAGATAGAAGGATATATAAAAAAGAAAAATGTAATAGTGTTGATTGATTCTCATAGTATCCATAACTTCATCAATTGCAAATTAGCAAAAACTCTCAATTGCTTTGTATTTCCAACACTAGATTTTCAAATAATGATTGTAGATGGAGGTACCATAAATTATATAGGGAAGTGCCATGGTATTAAGCTCAATATGGGGGAGTATTTATTAGATAGTCTCATGATTTCCATCCAAATGGGTGGTGGTGATGTTGTATTAGGGGTCAAATGGTTACAATCATTGGGAACATTGGCCCATAATTTACAATATATTTTCATGAGATTTTCCTCAAAAGGAAAGGAATTTGAGCTTGGAGGTATCCAAGGGAAACCCTCTAAAGTGATAAGCTATAATAGCACGACAAAATTACTCAAAAAATGGACACAATGGTGTGATTGCAAAAGTGTGCACACTAGATGTTCAAAAATCTATATCCTCTGCTCCAATGGATCTCCAAATAGTTATCAACAGTCATTCCAAGGTATTTGGAGATATGCCTAAGGGTCTTCCACCTACTCGAGATCATGACCATGCTATTCATTTGCAACCAGGAAGTGTACCACCTAACATTAGGCCTTGCATGTATCCGCATGCACAAAAGAGTGAGATTGAGCGTATGAACCAAGAAATGTTAGAGGTCGACATCATTCAACCTAGCCAAAGTTCTTTCTCTTCACCAGTAGTGATGGTTACGAAAAATGATGGTTCATGGTGTATGTGTCCAAATTATAGACAACTCAACAAAATGACCATCAAAGAAAAGTTTCTTATTCATGTCATCGATTAATTATTAGATGAATTGCATGGAGCAATTTTCTTTACAAATTTGGATCTTCGTTCAAGATATCATCAAATTAGAATGAGACAGGAAGACATTCCCATAACAACATTTAGAACACATGAAGGTCATTATGAGTTTTTGGTTATGTCATTTTGACTTATTAACGCACCTTCAACATTTCAAAGCTTGATGTATTCTATTTTCAAACCCTTCCTTAGAAAATTTGTGTTAGTATTTTTTGATGATATATTAATCTACAATAAATCTTAGGAAGAGCATGTACAACATGTTGACAAAGTATTGAAACTATTGGAAGAGCAACAATTTTATGCAAGGCCTTCCACGTGTGCCTTTGGGATTCAAGAAGTGGAATATTTGGGTCATATCATATCTCATGAAGGTGTAAAAGTGGACCCTAACAAAATTAAATCCATGAGGGAATGGTCAATTCCCAAAACTTTGAAGAAACTTAGAGGATTCTTAGGATTGACAGACTATTACAACAAGTTTGTCAAGAATTATGGTCAAATAGCAACACCTCTAACAACATTATTAGAGAAGGAAGCATTTTCTTAGACTTAAGAAGCAACCAAATATTTTGAAAAACTTAAGGAGGCTATGTGCACAACTCTTGTCATGGCCACACCTGATTTCACAAAAACATTTATTGTGGAGTGTGACACCTCATGCCACGCCATTGGTGCAATTTTAATGCAAGAAGGAAGACCCCTTGCCTTTGAAAGTAGCTAACTTAAAGGGCAAAACTTACTCAAACCCATTTATGAAAAAAAAATGTTGGCTATACTACATGCAGTTAAGAAATGGAGCCCTTGCCCAATAGGAAGACATGTCAATGTAAAAACAAAACATGATAGTTTGAAGTACTTCTTGGAGAAAAAAGTATATTTAGAAGAGAAACAAAAATGGGCCACAAAGATGTTAGGTCATGACTTTTAAATTACCTACAAATAAGGAAAACATAATATTGTGGCAGATGCACTTCCAAGGAAAAAAGAAGAAATAAAGGGTTTACTATGTGTTATTTCTATTTTGCAATCTGATTTGGTGGAAGAAGCAAGATAAAGAGGTATGCAAGATCACTCAACAACTACAAGAGGACCTCGGTGCATTAGATAAATTTGTATGAAAGAATGATTTTCTATGGTATCACGATCACCTATATTTATGTAAGAATTCCCAACTCAAATAGAAGGTCCTTCTAGAATTGCACACTTCTCTTGTAGCAAGACATTTAGGGTTCTTGAAAACTTACCATAGGATAAAGAAGGATTTTTTCTGGGAAGGTCTTAAAATCAATGTTCAAAATTTTGTGTTTGAATGTGCGGTCTGCCAATAGAGCAAGGGAGAGACAGTCAAGACACCAAGTCTCCTACAACCATTAGTTATACCAAGTCAACATTGGGAAGAAGTTTCAATGGATTTTATTACAGGTTTACCCAAATATGAAGTAAAGGCTGTCGTTATCGTAGTAGTGGATCAACTAATAAAGTATGCCCATTTTTTCTCTCTTTCTCAGCCTTTTAAAGCAAGTACGATAGTTGTAACATTCATGGAAACAATTCAAAAGCTACATGGAGTCCCCAAGATTATTGTAAGTGACAGAGATCCAATTTTCACTGAAAATTTTTGGACTAAATTATTTTCTTGTTTGGGTACTCAATTGACTCATAGTTCATCTTACCATCCTCAATATGATGGGAAAACTCAGATTGTGAATACACGTCTAGAAGGATATCCTTGTTGCTTTGCATCTGATAAACAAACACGATCGGTCAAGTGGTTTCACTTGGCATAATGGTGGTACAACACATCCTTCCATGCTTCATAAAAAATGTCCCCATTTCTAGAACCTTATGGATATCATCCTCCATCCTTCCATCACATCACCATCGAGAGGGACTACAAAGGTTCAAGCAGTGAAAGACCATATAGGGCACCAACAAGAGGTTCTCAAACTATTGAAGGACAACTTGGTCATGGCACAAAATAGGATGAAACAACAAGCATATTAACATCACAATAAAAGGGAATTTGAATTGGGGGATTGGATATTTTTTAGGCTACAACCATATAAACAGATGTCCCTCAAGCAACAAAAGAAGGACAATAAATTAGTACCAAAACATTATGCTCCCCACAAGGTGTTGCAAAGGATTGGAAGTACAACTTAGAAATTGGAGTTGCCTCCATATTCATGTGTACATCCAGTCTTCCATGTTTCTTGCTTAAAGAAGGTAATTGGTGACAATATCCTAGTCCAAATTATTTTACCAAAGATTAATGAAGGGGAAAATCATACTAGAACCAGAAACAATCCTTGAAACAAGGGTTGATCAACTGCAAAATCGATCAATTACTAAGTACCTCGTCAAATGGAAGAACCTACCAATGGAAGAGGCAACATGGGAAGATGAGTTCTTCATGCAGAAACACCTGTAGTTAGTCAAGTGTTGCAAACAACACTTGTTTGAAGGAGAGGGTCATTTTTATCCCTAGACAAAGCCCCATGTTAAGTATTAAACCCCTCATTAAGCCCTAGATATTGAATTATTACATTTCTAGTGTTATATTAGTAGATAGGATAGAACTCGTCATTGCACCCTTTCATTATAATTGTACCATTTGTCTCCCATATATATACCAAGGATATCTAGTCTTAGGAGGAACTTATCTCATCTTGTACATTAAACATATTGTAAAAGGAGGTTTCCCCCTCGAAGTGGATTGTTATTCATAAAAAATTATCAATCTCAAGTCATTGGTTCATAGCATGTGTGGTATTCAGGGAGGGAGACCTGGAGGGATTTCGATCTAGTGTCTTAGGAGAAAGGGGAGTGTAGTGAGAGCTTAGTGGGAGTTTAGAGCTTAATGCATGAGGGTAGGAGTGGAGTTGGAAGACATCTTTCTTGGGTGGCTCTATGTCAATGTGGGTTATATATGCTTCTATCTCCAAACAAGTCCTAGGGTCGAATTCAAGTCTATCTATTGTTTTATGCACTGGATATTTGAATGGTGGAGAACACCATTGCCTTTTATTCTACATTTTCATTATAGTTTACCAAGCATCAATTGCTTGTGAGTTCTATGGGGCTTCAACAAAGCTTAGGTGTGCAAGGTCATTAATTGGTCTCAGCATAGTGGACAATCCCAAGCTCAAGGACATTCAAATGGTTTTGAGGCATCATGAAGAAATTATCCATGTCGATTGATCCAGATTTTATGAGTAGAATGAAATGAATACAGATTATTAAAAGATTCTTAACACAAAATAACATAGATACAATAAAACTGGTTTTCTATTCAATAAGGAAATAAGTTGAAACTGTAAAATGTAGCAAAAAAAAAGCTTGTTAGAATGGTGTTGGCTTATCTCTGAGAAGAGATGTGACGACTTCACTCATTCGTAAGAAGATGGTTACAATGAGGCTCTGAAGGCCTTTTACAATAAACAGGAATGTTAAAAACCTAGAAATCCAAATACCTAACCCTAGGAGATGAAGCGCCAAAATTCATGTGGGCCCCGTTTGGGTAAGTTAGTACATCAACTTCCCGAGGTCGTAACTTTTGCATACGATCTCTGTTTTAGGTGCACGATAGCCCGTTGGAAAGGTCTAACTGAGAAGAACAATTTTTTATTGGCCCAAGGGAGTTTCTTGAATATTCCCTTCGACCCCAAATCCCCCAAAAAACGTCGTTTAGGGCCTCAAAACGACCCCGAAAGTTTGGAACCCGAAAAACTGCCAAGGTGGAAAACTGTTTTTCGAGCCAGTGTTATAGGTGGGTGGCCACCGCTATCCACCTGGATAAATCCTCCCTCCTTAGGAATCAATGGTATCCATTGCATTGAGTTCCCCCATCATATGAGGAAATTTCTGCTAAATTTGGCCTAGGGTGAGCCACTTTCCTTGGTACAGGAGTTGCCCTGCTTTGACGACTCAATAAAGTTGGATCCTTTGTTGTCAAGTGCCCTTGATCTGTGTGTCCACAATATGATCATTGCATGCTTGTTGCATGTAGTTAGGGCTGAGCTTTGTTGGTGTCAACTGCTCTGCTATCTCCGAGGTATCCAATAATGGTGGGAAATATGGTTGAAGGAGAGCCATGTTGAAGATTGAATGCAGAACAAGGAAGGGGGGAATGTTGAGCTCAAAAGCATTGTCACCCACAACCTTGGTGATGGTGTACGACCCATAACGGAGTGGGCGAAGCTTCCGATGGGGCCCTGTAAGGCGTTCTTTCTGCAAATGCAACCAAACTTTGTCGCCCACTTGAAACTTATGTGGCACCCAATGTTGATCATGGTGTTGCTTGTACTTGGCATTAGACTTCTGTAGAATATCCTAAACCTGTTGGTGGATGTGCTGGATCCGCTCAATGAATCAGGTGGCTTTGTCAGCTTTTGGTGGAGCAGGGGACGAGTCACCCGAGGTGGTCTCTAGGGGTAGTGAAACATCCATGGGGCCCAATGGTTGGAATCCCAACCCCACCTGAAAGGGGTTGTGTCCAGTTGAGCTATGCAGGGCTTGGTTGTAGCTATGTTGGACATAGGGAAGACTCTCATCCCATGTGCGGG
>SNQJ01S0101960.1:121884-133143 GCA_010110895.2 Picea sitchensis
CATATTTAATTCTCACATGTGCTCTTTCTTCTCTTGGTCTCGTTTTTGTCTCATCTTGCTCCTTCCCTCATGGCTTATGTACTTTCCCTCACCTAGTTGACGTCACCACAATTATGGAATACCTCATCCAGTTATGGAAATGAGGATTATGTCTAGCTTAGGTCTCATCACTTGAACGAAATATAGGTTCATTGGGTAGAATGGAAGTTGGCAAATCATCATTCTCAAAGGTGGCGATCCTTAGCACGTAGTTGAGGCGGTTTAAATGTAGAGATGATATTGGCAAGAAGCATGAATTTTGAGTGTAAGCTTCTGGCTTTTGGGAGATTGCTTGAATTGCCCGATTCTCATCTTTTCCCAGTCAATTATCAGGCCGAGTTCTCTGAACTAGTAACTGGTGAAGGAAGGCGAATTGGACTTATGGCGAATCGACGTTTGGGGGTGGCACGTTGGTGACAGGAGCTTCAGGAAGAAGAGAAAGAGGCTCTGGTGGACTCAGTGAATGCATTGCATCTCAAGCTTAACAATATCTTGTCAAAATTGCAGACTACGATGGAGTTTCTCGTCGAGCTTAGACAAGGGTAACAAGATATGCACGATGAAGTAGAGTATATTCGCTTTGAATTTTAGGAGTTGTGCTCTCAACCAGTATCTCCAGCTTTGTCCATCTAAGTCTTGGCCATCTCTGATGCTGCTTCTTCTCCAGATCCCCCCCGTCAGGTACCTAATTTGAATTTTCCCCCAGACTCTCCAGAAGGGGCACGAGAAGAACATGATCCTACATATACTTAGTTTCTATGTACTGTTTTAGCATTTTGATCCTAGGCATTTTCTACATGCTCTATAGTAGCACTCATAGTTTCTATGTAGTTGTAAAGGGGTATTTTGATCGTCTCCTTGTAAACATTGTTATGCTACGACCTGATTTTGAGTATGTTTCACAAGTTGGTTTTTGACACTGTAAGACTTGTCTTTGTGAATTTTTTCATAGTCTTTTTGAATAAAATTCTCTCTGAGTTCTATTAAAAAAAGAGAGTGAATCATCACATTGTTTTGTATCCAACAAGCCTATAAAAAGTAGTAGGCTACTCTATGTAGAACATATGCTTAAATATTAGAATACAAGCTCTATTATGCTAATTTTCTACTTCATTCTGTATTAAAAAATGGTCTCAAGTTGAGAGAGTCCTTTTTCAATGTTCTTTGAATTCATCATATCTAAATGCAATGCTTGATGTTGTTATTTTTGAAGAATTTAGGGTTTACCCTCTTATCATCATCGCATTATTTCACATTATTACTTCCATGCACTAGCTTCCTTGCTTTGAGGGTTTTGCTATGGCCTTGGTGAACAAAAGTGTGACTTTCTTGCGCTTTAGTGTTTCACGCATTTGGTCGAGCACGGTTATGAAGATTCTTCCACCATCCAATGCCTCTATTATTAATCTCATGGTGTCTAAAAGAGATACACATAAATCAACGATGGAGGAAATTTGTAGAGTATATTTGAAGTATACTTAGATTTCACCCAAAGAGCCACTTTCTTTTAACATTCATGGTTATTATTGTACTAATCTCCAAATTGAGAACAATTATATCACCACTATGGGTTATTTTAAAGGACAAATCTCTCATAACTTTTATGTTCATCTTGCATAGTTCAAGGTTTGTTCTCACCATCTAAAGATGGAGAGTAATAATCACACAATTATGATCAATGTATACGTGATCTATATAACAAAAGTCTCGAATTAAAAGAAAATTGTATTCTATCATGTTCTTATTATGAGATTCTTTGACTTTGAGATTTTTTATTCACTGTGAAAACCAAAGCGTGTTGCTTTTTTGTAGAAGAGCATACTATATTCCAAAAGTTGTTACACAAACTTAAATCTGGTGTCACTTGGGACCTCTTGTCTTACTACCCTATTATTTAAGCAAATAAGAAAAGACACCTTGGATAATGTCGACTTTTAAAGGAGTATTAGGTATCGCATATTTTTTGTAATCCAAAGCTCAAGTTTTGCTAAGAGTATAATTCATTGGAGATTATTATTTACTTTTTCTTAATCATAGGAAAAACCACTCTTCTTATATTTTCACTGTAAACTTTTATCCACAAAAAGGCACTAATGATTTCTTGAGCGAAATAAGTGACAAAAACATTTTTTTTATAAAATAGACCATGCTTTCCCGATTGAGTGAAACATTGGAGAAGTCACTACCCTAACTTTTAAAGCCAACAAGGACTATTGTCGATACCTTGGATACAACTAGAGGGTGTTTGGTTTACTTAAGGCTAGTTGTTTGATCCAGGTGGATCTTGGGGGCCATCCACCTTCTCCACCGAATCAACGTATTCGATCCTGTGGTTTTGATAAACCATGATATTCACCCTTTTGATGGTGAATGCAATATAATGCGATCTCCATTTGTAATGTAATGTAATGCCTACAATGTTAATGCATCAGATCCCATTATAACTCCACAATTAAGTGCACTTGGGATAGAGTAGTAATTGCATGGGTGAACCATCAGGAAGTCCTAGTGTTTTACACGCCTATGGCATTTTGTAAACTTGACTAATTTATCCCACATGCATCATGGAAATTATTCTCCTCTCACTCTCTTATATATAATTGAGGTGAAGGAGGTCCTTTAAGCATGCAATGGAGTGTGATGCAAAGCTTGTTTTGAATGAAGCGTAGCCAACATCTCTTTCTCTTCAAAGATAAGCTACCCCATTCTAGCCAGTTTTTTTCTACAATGTTCTACGATTTTATGCATTAATATAAGTTGAGTTTCACTATTTTTTTGTGTTTCTGCTATATTTTCCTTTGTATCTCATTTCGTTCTCAGCATAATCTGGATTAGTGGTATTGTTGTTCCTGAGATTAAACTTAAGGCTCAAAGAGTAATGTCAGGCATTGATAAAGTTTAAAGAGGATGTTTTAAAAGAGTGTTTTTTCTACATTTAGTTATATAAGAAATGATCCTTAAATGAAATTAATAATAGGACAGTACATAGGCCGTATTTTGTTGTCTAAGTCACGATTATAATATCAAATGGTGGGAGAAACTTACAAAACCGTTAAACAAATTTAGGCATCAATGGTAGATGAGTCTCACCTTGTTTGCAGTAGAAGAAAATGAAGAGTGCACCATCGAACATGATATAAGATGTAGTAATTCAAATACCTTGCAGGTCTTATATTACTTACAGTAAATAGAGAGGAAAAAATGCTTACTTAACTAATTACTGATATAATGTGATTACAATAGTTGTGATACTAAATTGCAATCAATCGCTTATCAAGGAATTACATAAGAAAGTTTGGAGATATGGAAATATAGAAGAAGCACATAACTCAAACTGAACAAAAATTGGAATCTCTGTCTGCACTTGTATTAATACTAAAAAAGGAAGAGTTTTTTCTATTACAGCTGGCAAGAACCAACCCTAAATAGATCTTGGATCTATGTATTTATACAAAAAATTTCACAACTCAAATGGTTGGACTTCTTAAAATAAAAATAGCAAATATATGAAATAAGACAACAGTGTGTAGAATCCGATGAGCTTCGTTGGTATTCCCCTCTATCTCTTCGTCTGTTGGCAACAATGATTCTTTTCCTTATTCCTTTAGGCTGGACACATATGTCGTCTGGTCTTCTTAATAATTCAGCATAATGTCCTGGTCGTTGTAGTTTTGTTGCCATCTATCCCTCCAGTTATGTTCAACAATGCAGTGACATTTTCTTACCTGCTCCCAATTGTGCTTGCTTTTCCATGCTCTATACATCCGTTGCATTTACCTAATAATTCCAACACAAGCCTTGAAGGCTCAATTGTCTCATTCACCTTGAAAGTGTATAATTTCCTTTCTACTTGAGGTAGCCTTTCTTGGATTCTTTTCACCTCTTGAGCGAAGGCCTGGAACTGTGAACTTGGGTTCACTGGCCATTTATTTATCTTAATAAGATCAATCTGGCTCATTTCCTGAATGGTTGCCAGAGTTTCTTCTTTGCTCTTTCTAGAATTATGTTGGTTAATTTCAATATCGATTTTCCCTAGGGCCTCCATGATACTGCTTCCTTCAAAATCAATTAGTCTTTTTTCTAATGACGATAACACTTCTTGGCAAGCATCCTTTACCTCCCGAGCTAATCTCTTGCTCTCTTCCAAATTCGTTTCCCGGACCTTTAGAGCCATATCACCTCTTATTTGTTCAGACAGGGAGAGAAAAGGAAGAGAAATACTCAATTTTAAGTATTTCGAGAATTTGGACTTCAGAGATTTTAGGATACGATACAGGATAAACATCCGAACTCCGAACTGTGAAGTCATTAATTATCTCTTGAACATGATTAACTTAATTAATTAAAATTTAATACTTTGGCATTTTGGTGCTTTGGTGATTTGTGAATTAGTTCTTTGTTAAAATCCCGAAGGATCATCTTCTGTAGCGACGTGTTAGATGACGTCATTCTAGATGACATGTCAAGAAAAGGGGGGTGCCACATGTTACTTGGAATTGTATGAATCTTCAGACGGAAATGTCAGAAATGGGTGCCATGTGTCAACTCAGGGAAGGCTCAAAAGATACATGTGTCCTACAACTTGCGTCTTTTAAAAGGCTTAGGAAAAGCGATGAGCGGACACTTTCGGGTTTTGGGGACTTTATCGTTAAGACTTATCAAAACGCCCGAAGCGTGAAGCTCCGGAGCAACCTTTAGTGATTTACCTCTTTAAAAACTCTGGAGATATTAGGATCGTTCGATCAAATGGAAAAAAATTCATCAACGATGGATCTCACGCGTGCCTTATTACTAATTAACCATAAATGAATTTGATTTAAAATTCAAAAGTTATCTTCTAAGTTACCGTTTTGGGAAAGATTATATTTTCATGAAGTGAAGAATGTAAAGCTCAAAAGTTAAGGATTATATTTTTTCCAACATAGGCTCCATCTAGGGATTGCGTCTCCCTGTGAGGTGTGGAAGAACGGTAGAAAAAGTGCCTTTATTGGGTAAATGGAGTCATTATTGCATTTTCGGGAAACAATTTTAGGGATTAATCATACAGAGAAAAAATGAACTTCAACCGAATCTCATAAAACCTTCAAAACACACCTAATCATTTATCTCAAGTCAGGCTATTTAAATTTTCCCTTTCGTAAGACCGAGTTTAGATTTGCTTAAGATAATCAAAACAACTTTAACCGAAATATCAGACTTCGACCGGCTTCCTTCGCGTCAAGGTTAAGTTGATGTAATAGTTTATTTAGGGAATCCCTCGTTGGTTCATAATGTAAATATTATCAGAAAGAGAATTAGAGGTCAGAGTATGTTTTATAGATATTTATGACAACCTTACAGATATCATAGATATTGCTTCACTGCCAGCGAGCCTGTTTAGTACCTCGGTGAAGTTATCTACTTCTCCCTTTGAATTTCCTTTCACCACTTCAATTAGCACTTTTGTATTTTGCTGAGATGAGGGAAATCATTACATGAATTTCCTTTCATCATCTCTTTCGGATAAAATGGGGGCAATCAGATTATGAATTTCCTTACACCATCTGTCTTATATTTAAATATTTTGAAGTGGGGGCAATCAATCTGTATGTATCATACAAGGGATGATATCTGCTTAAAATTTTCAAAGTAAGCTCTGTCATAATTTTTTAAGTATACTCTGAAATAATTGTCTCTAGATCTTCAATACACTTTCGCCTATAGGGAAGAATTTATAGGGATTTTGAATTTCAGGGGTCAACCTTGAGCGAATTAGTCAGTTTAAAATCCAATAGAAGGGTTAAAGTTATTAAGATTAGCCTAGACATACTTTCTTTCAGTTAAAATCAAAGGAATCATAAAGATTTTTTGCCCTTTTAAGCCCTTTTTATTCTTATTTTCTTTCTTCTTTGATTTTTTATTTCATTTTCATTTTATTCAAAGAAAGCTTAAGAATTATTCTGTAATATTCATACTTTTCTGATTTTTTATCAGGTAACAATATCTATATGAGTGAAACCTCCTTTACACCTGATACGATTTCCTTAAAATTTTAGCTTGAACTAATGGAATAGGAGTTCATACCTCAGATTGCCTTTGTATTTTCAATCAAGTAAATCATTAATTTATCACTTGTTTTGAGAGAAAATAAATGTTTTGAAAACTGAGTGTTGAATTCTGATACATCCTTATCTCTCAACTGAAAGTATGTATTCTGCCAAAAAACAAAAATGGGGGTGTTAGAAAATTCTGCAGAACAAAGATGGTTTGTGATATGTATGTTTTTATATTTTTGTTTTGATGATATCAAGCAAACTTGGTTTATTTACAGTAAAGTAAAACTTGGATAATCTACAAAATAAAAATAAAAATTGAAAATTGAAACAAAAAACAAAACCAGTATATACAATGGGAATCTGGAATATGATTATTGCATAAAATGTTTTAGGCAACGCTCGTTGATAGGAGCATCAAGAATTTTTCCATCAAGGTTTTCCAGTAAGAAGGATTTTTTCCCCTCAGTAACTGCAATCCTGAATGGTCCGAACAAGAGATGGTCGAACTTGCCATGTTTTCTCGCATCCTCTTTTCTAGCATCCCACTTTAAAACTAGATCACCAGGAAGAAACTCCTTATATTTAGATTTTTTTATCGAAGAGGGCCTTCATATTATCTTGGTACTTTTGAAGTTTGTCATCTACTTCGGCCCTATTTTGCTGGACTTCGACTATTTGATTTATCCTTCTTGTAACGTCATTTGGCTCTTCATTTGCGTCTTACCATATCTTCATCATAGGAAGAGCGAGATTGATAGGAAGGACAACGCCAATACCATAAACCATTTGAAAGGGGACATACCTATTGATTTCTTGATGCCGATTTTGTTCGTCCATAGAGCGTATTTGAGGTGGACGTGCCAAGCTTTTTGTTTTCTATCAACACTTTTTTTATTATAGTCATCAGGCTCTTGTTGGATGATTCAGCCAACCCATTCCCCTGAGGATAATAGGTTGTAGAATGTCCTGGCACAATGTTATATTTTTGGCAAAAATTTACGATTGCCATAGATTTGAAAGCTCGGGTGTTGTCAGTGACTATTTTTCAGGACAACCAAATCTCGATAGGATGTTCTCTTCCAAGAAGTTTATTACCACCAAATCCGTAGCATTCCGAGTTGGAATGGCTTCGACCCATTTCGTGAAGTAATCGGTAGCAGTTAAAATCCATTTATGTTGGGCGCTTGACTGTGGATTGATTTCTCCAATGAAGTCCAGACCCCAGTGTTGAAAGGGAGCTTCTGCTTTGACTGGGATTAAAGGTAGTGCATGGAGCTTTTGCTTGCCAGAGAACAGTTGGAAAGAGTTGCAGGCTTTGAACTTGGCATTCACGTCAGTAAATAACTTTGGCCAATAATATCCAGCTCCTAAAATCTTGTAGGTCGTTGCCCTCCAGGCATGATGTCCTCCACACACTCCTTCATGAAATTCATTTACGACACTCTCTGTTTCAGGTTCTGTTAAGCAACATAACAAGAAACCTAGAGGATCCTTCCAGTACAGCTGGTCATCAATAATACAATATTTGACTACGTGTAGCTTCAAATTTCTCGCTTTGGACAAAGTCATGTCTTTTGGGCGCTGAAGGGTAAGGAGATATGAAACAATATCACAATACCAAACAGAGGAAGAAAACTTATCTTTGATCTGAATTGTATGTGTTTGATAATCAAGCTTCTTTATATCTGGGAGATATCCATGTGATTCCACGTGATTTATCCCGAGCGCCCTGAAATTCGATTCGGCTAGCAGTTTCGCCAGGCCTTGACCTTTGATTAGTTTGGTCGACTTTACTTCTAGATCGAACCCCTGAATTTTAGCTAACCACCAACCTCTCTTTCCGTCACTGTCTGGTTGTACCAAGATATCTTTGACAACACTTGTTGGCACATAAGAGATTATTTTGGAATGCAACACATATGTCCTAAAAGCTTTGAGAGCTTTCACCATTGCGTAAGCTTGTTTTTCCAGTATATCATATTTTAATTCTGCATCCCTGAGACTTTTACTAAAAAAGGCTATCAGCTACTCAAAACCTTCTTTGTTCTTTTGCAGGAGCACCGTTGCGATAGTATGTTCAGACGTGAAAGAGAAGATCAAGAATTCCTCAGTATAGTCTGGACTGGCTAACACTGATGCTTCGCTTATAGCTTTCTTTACTCGCTCGAATGATGCTTTAGCTTCAGTGGTCCATTTCACTTCATTGTCCTTCTTCAACATATCTGTAATCAATTTAATTATTTCAGCAAAATTGGGAATGAATCTTCTCAAAATGTTGATCTTTCCTAAAAAAGATTGAATTTCTTTTCTGTTCCTAGGAATATTAATCGTGTCTATAGCCTCGAATCGCTCAGGGTTGACCTTGATTCCTTATTTTGACGCTATAAGACCCAAGAGCTTACCTTCTCGCATATGTCGTCTGGTCTTCTTAATAATTCAACATAATGTCCTAGCCGTTGTAGTTTTGTTGCCATCTGTCCCTCCAGTTATGTTCAACAATGCAGTGACATTTTCTTACCTGCTCCCAACTGTGCTTGCTTTTCCATGCTCTATACATCGGTTTCATTTATCTAATAATTCCAACACAAGCCTTGAAGGCTCAATTGTCTCATTCACCTTGAAAGTGTATAATTTCCTTTCTACTTGAGGTAGTCTTTCTTGGATTCTTTTCACCTCTTGAGCGAAGGCCTGGAACTGTGAACTTGGGTTCACTGGCCATTTATTTATCTTAATAAGATCAATCTGGCTCATTTCCTGAATGGTTGCCAGAGTTTCTTCTTTTCTCTTTCTAGAATTATGTTGTTTAATTTCAATATCGATTTTCCCCAGGGCCTCCATGATACTGCTTCCTTCAAAATCAATTAGACTTTTTTCTAATGACGATAACACTTCTTGGCAAGCGTCCTTTACCTCCCGAGCTAATCTCTTAATCTCTTCCAAATTCGTTTCCCGGACCTTTAGAGCCATATCACCTCTTATTTGTTCAGACAGGGAGAGAAAAGGAAGATCAAGGATATTATCCTTCTCTACCAATACGATGGCTTCTTGAAACTTAACTCGGGCCGATCGAGCCTCTCTTTCTTTGATATAGATATCTTTAAGAGCAAGGTCTACTTCCTGGTAACACTTCTGGATGGCATCAACCTTCATAAAAACATCCTGCTGGGCCATTTCCAGTGCTTGAGTCTGGAAGGCTGAGATATTTACCGATGTACCTTCAGTCAGGTCTAATCTGTCTTGCAATTGCCTTATCAATTCATTACATTGAGTAACCAATCCTTGGTTGGCCTGTGAATTTCGATGGAGCTCCTCAAGGTTAGCCTGCAGTTGTTGGATTTGTTGTTGGTCATGAGCTTTGATTTGCTCAAAGTCT
This sequence comes from Picea sitchensis, assembly GCA_010110895.2. Taxonomy (NCBI): domain Eukaryota; kingdom Viridiplantae; phylum Streptophyta; class Pinopsida; order Pinales; family Pinaceae; genus Picea; species Picea sitchensis. Next base: position 131,332 of record SNQJ01S0101960.1, read on the forward strand.
TGGCTCATCTGATCCCTTATAGTTCATTCCATGGCCTGTATTTTATCTTGCAACTACCCCACCAATAAGCTCTTTTGTCGTAGTTGCTCGACCAGATTCTCCACGGACCATTGATTTGCAGTGGCAAAAGCACCTAATGAACCGACAACTTCTTTTGCGAATTTCGTATCATCTCGATTATTCCCATCATACAACATCCTATGCCTTTTAGTTATCACTCCTTATTTCTAGTGTGATTCTCTTTTGACAATGGCCTTCCATTTTCTGCTAAAAAAGAAATCTGAAGGAGGCATTTCTTCGGGCAAGATGGGGGTAAGATCACTTCCAAAAAAAAATTCAGAACTAGGGTTTCCGAAGCTAGATTGCAGAGGTATCAATGATGCAATGGGAGTACCAATATCCATTGATTGATGTTGCTCTGTTGTATTCAAGGTACCAGCAGGGGTGGCTAGCGTCGAAGGGGGTATATCAGGTCCCTGCCTCATGTAAGATTTGATCTGTTCTAAAGCCTGGGGGCTGAGCGGGTCTGATAATGATGCTTCTAATTGCTAAGTTCATACCTCTGATATGGAAGCACAACAAGCTGGAAGGAAGCACAACAAGCGCGCATGCAAGGAAGGCAACAACTGGAAGGAAGAACAACACGCACGCATGGGAGGAAGACCTAACGACAGTTGGGTTAGGGTTTTGGTAAGGTATTGTAAACAGATGAAGAGCCCGGAATGTATAAATATAGATACTTAGGTATCATAGGGGGTTCACTTTAGATTATTATTATGCTATTGTAGCTACGCATGAGTTGATGCGATATGTAATTTTTTGTTGTAAGACCTATTTTGTATAAGTTGTCAAGCTAGGAGAGGACGAGGAAAGGTAGATCTTGAGGGTTAGATCGCAGGCTGTGGAGCCTGGTGCGATCTAGTCCACCCCATATAGATCTTACCCGACTGAGAAGAGTTGTAAGTGCGCGATGTTGTAGATGCAGAAATACCATAATAAAAGAGCTAAGAGCCAAATCTTTGTGGATGTAGCCCAGGAGGGGGTGAACCACGGTAACATCCGTGTTGTGTGATGAATGAATGCATGTATTTTCTGTCTTCAACAATTATTATTAGGTTGAATGAAGGAGTTATTATATTGCCTGTTTAAATACTGTTGCGATAGTGAGGGAATAAGTTGTTGGATTTATTGCCTAATCATGAATAACAATTTGTTTCATTTATAAGTTATAATAGATGGTTCAAGATTTATCTCTCTTATCTCACACTCAATCCTAGGTTGTAAGCACATGAGTCTTACAACCACCCATTAAAGCTATCTTAGGTGAGACTGTGCAGCGCACTCTGTGTGTTGTCTTGCCTTCTGGTTTACTGGGAGGGCCGATAGTTTTAGAGGCTTTGTTGGAACCCCGGAAGACACGAACCCTGTGTCAATACAAACTTTGATAGTATAGAAGAGAAGAAGTGACCAACAAATGGTTCCATTGCTATTGGTAGGAACATGAGAGGATTGAGTAGACGTGATAAGTCAAAGAGCTGTCGGTGGCAGATCAAGAAAATATTGGGGCAGAGAGCAATGAGCTACTAAAAGGGAATGTTGAGACCGTGGAACCCCACAAAAGCAGAGATCGAAACTTGGCTAAGAACTAAGGAGCTAGAGTTTGCATAGAAAGACAATAGAAACCCTGGAGTAACACCCCACACATATCTGGAGAGATACGTGTTTACTGATTTACACAGAGTCTTTTTCTACAATTTTCCACACTTATTGCAGGAGTGTATACTAAGGTTAAAGGATAACCACTCAACAAAC
>SNQJ01S0101960.1:133193-143834 GCA_010110895.2 Picea sitchensis
TCGTCTGGTCTTCTTAATAATTCAGCATAATGTCCTGGTCGTTGTAGTTTTGTTGCCATCTATCCCTCCAGTTATGTTCAACAATGCAGTGACATTTTCTTACCTGCTCCCAATTGTGCTTGCTTTTCCATGCTCTATACATCGGTTGCATTTACCTAATAATTCCAACACAAGCCTTGAAGGCTCAATTGTCTCATTCACCTTGAAAGTGTATAATTTCCTTTCTACTTGAGGTAGCCTTTCTTGGATTCTTTTCACCTCTTGAGCGAAGGCCTGAAACTGTGAACTTGGGTTCACTGGCCATTTATTTATCTTAATAAGATCAATCTGGCTCATTTCTTGAATGGTTGCCAGAGTTTCTTCTTTGCTCTTTCTAGAATTATGTTGGTTAATTTCAATATCGATTTTCCCCAGGGCCTCCATGATACTGCTTTCTTCAAAATCAATTAGTCTTTTTTCTAATGACGATTACACTTCTTGGCAAGCCCTTTACCTCCCGAGCTAATCTCTTTCTCTCTTCCAAATTCGTTTCCCAGACCTTTAGAGCCATATCACCTCTTATTTGTTCAGACAGGGAGAGAAAAGGAAGATCAAGGATATTATCCTTCTCTACCAATACGATGGCTTCTTGAAACTTAACTCAGGCCGAGGGGGCCTCTCTTTCTTTGATATAGATATCTTTAAGAGGAAGGTCTACTGCCTGGTAACACTTCTGGATGGCATCAACCTTCATAAAAACATCATGTTGGGCCATTTCCAGTTTTTTATTTATTTCCAGTGCTGGAGTCTGGAAGGTTGAGATATCTACCGATGTACCTTCAGTCAGGTCTAATATGGCTTGCAATTTCCTTATCAATTCATCACGTTGAGTGACCAATCCTTGGTTGGCCTGTGAATTTCGATGGAGCTCCTCGAGGTTAGCTTGCAGCTGTTGGATTTGTTGTCAGTCATGAGCTTTGATTTTCTCAAAGTCTTGGCTCATCTAATCCCTTATAGTTCATTCCATGGCCTGTATTTGATCTTGCAACTGCCCCACCAATAAGCTCTTTTTTCATAGTTTCTCAGCCAGATTCTCCACGGACCATTGATTTGTAGTGGCAAAAGCACCCAATGAACCAACAACTTCTTTTGCGAATTTCGTATCATCTCGATCATTCCCGTCATACAACATCCTTTGCCTTTTAGTTATCACTCCTTATTTCTTGTGTGATTCTCTTTTGACGATGGCCTTCCATTTTTTGCTAAAAAAGAAATCCGAAGGAGGCATTTCTTCGGGCATGATGGGGGTAAGATCACTTACAAAAATAATTTCGGAACTAGGGTTTCCGAAGATAGATTGCAGAGGTATCAATGATGCAATGGGAGTACCAATATCCATTGATTGATGTTGCTCTGTTGTATTCGAGGTACCAGTAGGGGTGGCTGGTGTCGAAGGGGGTATATCAGGTCCCTACCTCATGTAAGCTTTGATCTGTTCTAAAGCCTGGGGGCTGAGCAGGTCTGACAATAATGATTCTAATTGCCAAGTCCATACCTCCGATCTCTTTGGGATTTCCTCAGCTTTCCGTTTATCGGAGTGGCTCGCTTCTGAACTCGTTGATGTGACTTCCTGGGAAGGGGTAGTGCTTATTTTTTCTCCTTGTAGTATCTTAGGTAGGTTATTTCGTCCGTGTCTTTGAAAACCGATAAAACTTGCTTGTTGGTCTAGAGGCAGGGTTTGAAATCTGTCATGCACCTCTTCATAGGATCTAACTCCCCTGAATATTTCGTCGTACGAGGAGTTTTCATGCACATATTGCCTCATATCGAACTGGGCCAGGTGGTTTTCCACAATCTTATGTGGATCATGTCTCTTGAACTCAATGTCAAACAATTTGACATCTTCCAAAGTTGCAACCTCCACTTTGGAGTGACCAAAATCTAATAGTGAAAACATGTCGACCTGGATAGGGAAAGTCGGCCATACCTTTTTTTGTGCTGCCTTCAGCTCCTTGTTGATGCCTCCCATTACTGTCTGGTAGGCTACTTCTCTACATACCAACCAGTTTGCTAAAAATCGTGGGAGAACATGGGGAGGGACTGAGCATCCAAAAACCCTGATATAAGAGAAGTTCTCTTCAATAAACCAATCTGCTAGCTTACCCATATTTCCCATAATCCTGTCTGAAATTAGAGGAGGTGGGTGACCATACAAGGCTATATGAACAGGAACCACTACATTGTGACAAATTTCGTAAAATAAATCCTTGGATTTTTCCTCCCACAACTTGGAATGGTATAAGTGAATGGGCTCTTCCCTGGTCAAGGTCCAACTCCAATTCATCAATGGAAAAGGTTTCATGAAACATATGACATCCATTACATACGCAGACATATAGAAAGGGGCGGGCTGCCCCTTTGATTTCCCCATTTTGTATTCAATAATTTCTTTGGTCAAGTTATCTGACAACATTTTGGCCCAATTAAAAGTGTAGCCCTTGGCCACCTCGTGTATGATAGATACCCATTCCACCGGGAAATGAGTAGGAATCTTCTTTCCGAACAATCTACAAAGCATCATGGCTACATAAATCATGTGAGCATCCAATGATGTTGTGGTATACATACCATGAGCGTCGTCCCTAAACTTCTCTGGGTGTCCCCACCAGGACCTGATTATATCGGGATAACTCTTGTCGTATTGGATGCATTCCTTTTGCTCGAACTCCAAAAAAAATGCAACATTGTAATTATATTTAGGATTGGGAGATAGCTTATACATTACTTGGAGGTGTTCCGGTCGGAACAAACCAACAACAACCTTATGATGGTTGATGGTGCTCTAGGTCTGGACGTCGATGTTTTCCAAGGACTAGCTTATCATGTCCTTATACGACATGAGTCTCGGCCGTGAAACTATCTTTTGTAGCTCTGACTGGGCTATATGTCTAAGTTTAGCTGCATAAGTATCGTCTTCTTCATCACCAAAATCTTCTGGACAATCTATGATTTCTTGTTCCAGAACCTCGAACACCTGCGTCCAAGATTTAACAATGTCTATGGCTCGCGGCGTGGTGTCCGACAGAACGTTCGCATTTGGATTGGAACCCTCACCAGTCGCATCAAGCTTGTTCATTATTTTCCATGGTGCCATGATCTCTAAGAAATTGAGTGAGGTTACCCGTTGCAATGAAAATCTGTGAGATTTTCAAACTGATAAAAGCTTGCTAATTGTGGAAGGTGAAAATGAATTTGAAATCCAAGTGCTTTTATTCAAATCAGATACATTGATTTCCGTATAGCTTTATTCACGAAAAAAAATATTAACTTTAATGGAAAAGTCTACCTGGCGATCCACAATCTGCGATTGAATCATTACCGTTAATTAGACATAAATGCCATTAATATTCAACGGTTCGTATTCGGGATTTTTGGATGAGACAGAGTGAGAATTTCCCTAATCCTGAATCTACGAAGGTTAATCCCTGGATAATCGCTTTTAACTCTTAATTAATCATGTTAAAAAAGGTGTGTCAATTTCAAGTGTTTAAGGAGTTCGGACTTCAGGAACTTTAAATGTAGCTCGAGAGGAAATCCCTGAAACCCGAAACTGTGAAATGATTAATTATCCGGTAATCGATCTTAAGTTTTAATTAATCATACTCAATTTTAAGTATTTTGAGAATTCAGACTTCAGAGATTTTAGGATACGATACATGATAAACATCCAAACTCCGAATTGTGAAGTCATTAATTATCTCTTGAACATGATTAACTTAATTAATTAAAATTTAATACTTTGGCATTTTGGTGCTTCGGTGATTTGTGAATTAGTTCTTTGTTAAAATCCAGAAGGATCATCTTCTGTAGTGACGTGTTAGATGACGTCATTCTAGATGACGTGTCAAGAAAAGGGGGGTGCCACGTGTTACTTGGAATTGTATGAATCTTCAGACGAAAATGTCAGAAATGGGTGCCACGTGTCAACTCAGGGAAGGCTCAAAAGATACATGTGTTCTACAACTTGCGTCTTTTAAAAGGCTTAGGAAAAGCGATGAGCGGACACTTTCGGGTTTTGGGGATTTTATCGTTAAGACTTATCAAAACGCCCGAAGCGTGAAGCTCCGGAGTGACCTTTAGTGATTTACCTCTTTAAAAACTCTGGAGATATTAGGATCGTTCGATCAAACGGAAAAAAAATCATCAACGACGGATCTCACGCGTGCCTTATTACTAATTAACCATAAATGAATTTGATTTAAAATTCGAAAGTTACTTTCTAAGTTACCGTTTTGGGAAAGATTATATTTTCATGAAGTGAAGAATGTAAAGCTCAAAAGTTAAGGATTATATTTTTTCCAACATAGGCTCCATCTAGGGATTGCGTCTCCCTGTGAGGCGCGGAAGAACGGTAGAAAAAGTGCCTTTATTGGGTAAATGGAGTCATTATTGCATTTTCGGGAAACAATTTTAGGGATTAATCATACAGAGAAAAAATGAACTTCAACCGAATCTCAGAAAACCTTCAAAACACACCTAATCATTTATCTCAAGTCAGGCTATTTAAATTTTCCCTTTCGTAAGACCGAGTTTAGATTTGCTTAAGATAATCAAAACAACTTTAACCGAAATATCAGACTTCTACCGGCTTCCTTCGCGTCAAGGTTAAGTTGATGTAATAGTTTATTTAGGGAATCCCTCGTTGGTTCAGAATGTAAATATTATCAGAAAGAGAATTAGAGGTCAGAGTATGTTTTATAGATATTTATGACAACCTTACACATATCATAGATATTGCTTCACTGCTAGCGAGCCTGTTTAGTACCTCGGTGAAGTTATCTACTTCTCCCTTTGAATTTCCTTTCACCACTTCAATTAACACTTTTGTATTTTGTTGAGATGAGGGAAATCATTACATGAATTTCCTTTCATCATCTCTTTCGGATAAAATGGGGGCAATCAGATTATGAATTTCCTTACACCATCTGTCTTATATTTAAATATTTTGAAGTGGGGGCAATCAATCTGTATGTATCATACAAGGGATGATATCTGCTTAAAATTTTCAAAGTAAGCTCTGTCATAATTTTTTAAGTATACTCTGAAATAATTGTCTCTAGATCTTCAATACACTTTCGCCTATAGGGAAGAATTTATAGGGATTTTGAATTTCAGGGGTCAACCTTGAGCGAATTAGTCAGTTTAAAATCCAATAGAAGGGTTAAAGTTATTAAGATTAGCCTAGACATACTTTCTTTCAGTTAAAATCAAAGGAATCATAAAGATTTTTTGCCCTTTTAAGCCCTTTTTATTCTTATTTTCTTTCTTCTTTGATTTTTTATTTCATTTTCATTTTATTCAAAGAAAGCTTAAGAATTATTCTGTAATATTCATACTTTTCTGATTTTTTATCAGGTAACAATATCTATATGAGTGAAACCTCCTTTACACCTGATACGATTTCCTTAAAATTTTAGCTTGAACTAATGGAATAGGAGTTCATACCTCAGATTGCCTTTGTATTTTCAATCAAGTAAATCATTAATTTATCACTTGTTTTGAGAGAAAATAAATGTTTTGAAAACTGAGTGTTGAATTCTGATACATCCTTATCTCTCAACTGAAAGTATGTATTCTGCCAAAAAACAAAAATGGGGGTGTTAGAAAATTCTGCAGAACAAAGATGGTTTGTGATATGTATGTTTTTATATTTTTGTTTTGATGATATCAAGCAAACTTGGTTTATTTACAGTAAAGTAAAACTTGGATAATCTACAAAATAAAAATAAAAATTGAAAATTGAAACAAAAAACAAAACCAGTATATACAATGGGAATCTGGAATATGATTATTGCATAAAATGTTTTAGGCAACGCTCGTTGATAGGAGCATCAAGAATTTTTCCATCAAGGTTTTCCAGTAAGAAGGATTTTTTCCCCTCAGTAACTGCAATCCTGAATGGTCCGAACAAGAGATGGTCGAACTTGCCATGTTTTCTCGCATCCTCTTTTCTAGCATCCCACTTTAAAACTAGATCACCAGGAAGAAACTCCTTATATTTAGATTTTTTTATCGAAGAGGGCCTTCATATTATCTTGGTACTTTTGAAGTTTGTCATCTACTTCGGCCCTATTTTGCTGGACTTCGACTATTTGATTTATCCTTCTTGTAACGTCATTTGGCTCTTCATTTGCGTCTTACCATATCTTCATCATAGGAAGAGCGAGATTGATAGGAAGGACAACGCCAATACCATAAACCATTTGAAAGGGGACATACCTATTGATTTCTTGATGCCGATTTTGTTCGTCCATAGAGCGTATTTGAGGTGGACGTGCCAAGCTTTTTGTTTTCTATCAACACTTTTTTTATTATAGTCATCAGGCTCTTGTTGGATGATTCAGCCAACCCATTCCCCTGAGGATAATAGGTTGTAGAATGTCCTGGCACAATGTTATATTTTTGGCAAAAATTTACGATTGCCATAGATTTGAAAGCTCGGGTGTTGTCAGTGACTATTTTTCAGGACAACCAAATCTCGATAGGATGTTCTCTTCCAAGAAGTTTATTACCACCAAATCCGTAGCATTCCGAGTTGGAATGGCTTCGACCCATTTCGTGAAGTAATCGGTAGCAGTTAAAATCCATTTATGTTGGGCGCTTGACTGTGGATTGATTTCTCCAATGAAGTCCAGACCCCAGTGTTGAAAGGGAGCTTCTGCTTTGACTGGGATTAAAGGTAGTGCATGGAGCTTTTGCTTGCCAGAGAACAGTTGGAAAGAGTTGCAGGCTTTGAACTTGGCATTCACGTCAGTAAATAACTTTGGCCAATAATATCCAGCTCCTAAAATCTTGTAGGTCGTTGCCCTCCAGGCATGATGTCCTCCACACACTCCTTCATGAAATTCATTTACGACACTCTCTGTTTCAGGTTCTGTTAAGCAACATAACAAGAAACCTAGAGGATCCTTCCAGTACAGCTGGTCATCAATAATACAATATTTGACTACGTGTAGCTTCAAATTTCTCGCTTTGGACAAAGTCATGTCTTTTGGGCGCTGAAGGGTAAGGAGATATGAAACAATATCACAATACCAAACAGAGGAAGAAAACTTATCTTTGATCTGAATTGTATGTGTTTGATAATCAAGCTTCTTTATATCTGGGAGATATCCATGTGATTCCACGTGATTTATCCCGAGCGCCCTGAAATTCGATTCGGCTAGCAGTTTCGCCAGGCCTTGACCTTTGATTAGTTTGGTCGACTTTACTTCTAGATCGAACCCCTGAATTTTAGCTAACCACCAACCTCTCTTTCCGTCACTGTCTGGTTGTACCAAGATATCTTTGACAACACTTGTTGGCACATAAGAGATTATTTTGGAATGCAACACATATGTCCTAAAAGCTTTGAGAGCTTTCACCATTGCGTAAGCTTGTTTTTCCAGTATATCATATTTTAATTCTGCATCCCTGAGACTTTTACTAAAAAAGGCTATCAGCTACTCAAAACCTTCTTTGTTCTTTTGCAGGAGCACCGTTGCGATAGTATGTTCAGACGTGAAAGAGAAGATCAAGAATTCCTCAGTATAGTCTGGACTGGCTAACACTGATGCTTCGCTTATAGCTTTCTTTACTCGCTCGAATGATGCTTTAGCTTCAGTGGTCCATTTCACTTCATTGTCCTTCTTCAACATATCTGTAATCAATTTAATTATTTCAGCAAAATTGGGAATGAATCTTCTCAAAATGTTGATCTTTCCTAAAAAAGATTGAATTTCTTTTCTGTTCCTAGGAATATTAATCGTGTCTATAGCCTCGAATCGCTCAGGGTTGACCTTGATTCCTTATTTTGACGCTATAAGACCCAAGAGCTTACCTTCTCGCATATGTCGTCTGGTCTTCTTAATAATTCAACATAATGTCCTAGCCGTTGTAGTTTTGTTGCCATCTGTCCCTCCAGTTATGTTCAACAATGCAGTGACATTTTCTTACCTGCTCCCAACTGTGCTTGCTTTTCCATGCTCTATACATCGGTTTCATTTATCTAATAATTCCAACACAAGCCTTGAAGGCTCAATTGTCTCATTCACCTTGAAAGTGTATAATTTCCTTTCTACTTGAGGTAGTCTTTCTTGGATTCTTTTCACCTCTTGAGCGAAGGCCTGGAACTGTGAACTTGGGTTCACTGGCCATTTATTTATCTTAATAAGATCAATCTGGCTCATTTCCTGAATGGTTGCCAGAGTTTCTTCTTTTCTCTTTCTAGAATTATGTTGTTTAATTTCAATATCGATTTTCCCCAGGGCCTCCATGATACTGCTTCCTTCAAAATCAATTAGACTTTTTTCTAATGACGATAACACTTCTTGGCAAGCGTCCTTTACCTCCCGAGCTAATCTCTTAATCTCTTCCAAATTCGTTTCCCGGACCTTTAGAGCCATATCACCTCTTATTTGTTCAGACAGGGAGAGAAAAGGAAGATCAAGGATATTATCCTTCTCTACCAATACGATGGCTTCTTGAAACTTAACTCGGGCCGATCGAGCCTCTCTTTCTTTGATATAGATATCTTTAAGAGCAAGGTCTACTTCCTGGTAACACTTCTGGATGGCATCAACCTTCATAAAAACATCCTGCTGGGCCATTTCCAGTGCTTGAGTCTGGAAGGCTGAGATATTTACCGATGTACCTTCAGTCAGGTCTAATCTGTCTTGCAATTGCCTTATCAATTCATTACATTGAGTAACCAATCCTTGGTTGGCCTGTGAATTTCGATGGAGCTCCTCAAGGTTAGCCTGCAGTTGTTGGATTTGTTGTTGGTCATGAGCTTTGATTTGCTCAAAGTCTTGGCTCATCTGATCCCTTATAGTTCATTCCATGGCCTGTATTTTATCTTGCAACTACCCCACCAATAAGCTCTTTTGTCGTAGTTGCTCGACCAGATTCTCCACGGACCATTGATTTGCAGTGGCAAAAGCACCTAATGAACCGACAACTTCTTTTGCGAATTTCGTATCATCTCGATTATTCCCATCATACAACATCCTATGCCTTTTAGTTATCACTCCTTATTTCTAGTGTGATTCTCTTTTGACAATGGCCTTCCATTTTCTGCTAAAAAAGAAATCTGAAGGAGGCATTTCTTCGGGCAAGATGGGGGTAAGATCACTTCCAAAAAAAAATTCAGAACTAGGGTTTCCGAAGCTAGATTGCAGAGGTATCAATGATGCAATGGGAGTACCAATATCCATTGATTGATGTTGCTCTGTTGTATTCAAGGTACCAGCAGGGGTGGCTAGCGTCGAAGGGGGTATATCAGGTCCCTGCCTCATGTAAGATTTGATCTGTTCTAAAGCCTGGGGGCTGAGCGGGTCTGATAATGATGCTTCTAATTGCTAAGTTCATACCTCTGATATGGAAGCACAACAAGCTGGAAGGAAGCACAACAAGCGCGCATGCAAGGAAGGCAACAACTGGAAGGAAGAACAACACGCACGCATGGGAGGAAGACCTAACGACAGTTGGGTTAGGGTTTTGGTAAGGTATTGTAAACAGATGAAGAGCCCGGAATGTATAAATATAGATACTTAGGTATCATAGGGGGTTCACTTTAGATTATTATTATGCTATTGTAGCTACGCATGAGTTGATGCGATATGTAATTTTTTGTTGTAAGACCTATTTTGTATAAGTTGTCAAGCTAGGAGAGGACGAGGAAAGGTAGATCTTGAGGGTTAGATCGCAGGCTGTGGAGCCTGGTGCGATCTAGTCCACCCCATATAGATCTTACCCGACTGAGAAGAGTTGTAAGTGCGCGATGTTGTAGATGCAGAAATACCATAATAAAAGAGCTAAGAGCCAAATCTTTGTGGATGTAGCCCAGGAGGGGGTGAACCACGGTAACATCCGTGTTGTGTGATGAATGAATGCATGTATTTTCTGTCTTCAACAATTATTATTAGGTTGAATGAAGGAGTTATTATATTGCCTGTTTAAATACTGTTGCGATAGTGAGGGAATAAGTTGTTGGATTTATTGCCTAATCATGAATAACAATTTGTTTCATTTATAAGTTATAATAGATGGTTCAAGATTTATCTCTCTTATCTCACACTCAATCCTAGGTTGTAAGCACATGAGTCTTACAACCACCCATTAAAGCTATCTTAGGTGAGACTGTGCAGCGCACTCTGTGTGTTGTCTTGCCTTCTGGTTTACTGGGAGGGCCGATAGTTTTAGAGGCTTTGTTGGAACCCCGGAAGACACGAACCCTGTGTCAATACAAACTTTGATAGTATAGAAGAGAAGAAGTGACCAACAAATGGTTCCATTGCTATTGGTAGGAACATGAGAGGATTGAGTAGACGTGATAAGTCAAAGAGCTGTCGGTGGCAGATCAAGAAAATATTGGGGCAGAGAGCAATGAGCTACTAAAAGGGAATGTTGAGACCGTGGAACCCCACAAAAGCAGAGATCGAAACTTGGCTAAGAACTAAGGAGCTAGAGTTTGCATAGAAAGACAATAGAAACCCTGGAGTAACACCCCACACATATCTGGAGAGATACGTGTTTACTGATTTACACAGAGTCTTTTTCTACAATTTTCCACACTTATTGCAGGAGTGTATACTAAGGTTAAAGGATAACCACTCAACAAAC
>SNQJ01S0101961.1:4912-21903 GCA_010110895.2 Picea sitchensis
CGTAGAAGCTGCACTTGTTTGGATTCAAGCGAATCTGAAAGTAGTGACAACATTCGAAGATAAGTCGGAGGTGTGTGGGATGATCCGTTCTCTTGCGAGATTGAGATGCTAAATCATCTAAATAGGCCTCGACTATATGCTTGAGGTCATTGAAAGCAAAAGACATGGCCTGCTGAAAGGTGGCTCCAGCATTTTGGAGACCAAAAGGCATCTTACAATACGCAAATGTACCCCATGGACAGATGAATGTCATTTTGTGTTGGTCTTCGGGTTTGATTTGTATTTGATTATATCTCGAAAAACCGTCCATGAAAGAAAAGGCTTCGCAACCCGCACATTCATCAATGATCTGGTCGATGAACGGTGTGGGAAAATTATCTTCGGGACATGCCTTGTTCAAATCATGGAAGTCGGTACATACACGAATCATGCCTTGTTTTTTATTGACCGACACGGGGTTTGACACCCATTGGGTCAAATGGATAGGATAGATAAACCCGACTTTTAGCAATTTCTCAACCTCAACCTTAATGGCTGTTGCTTTCTTAGGATTAACTGGACGAAGCTTCTGCAGAACCGTTTTGGCATCAGGATACGTTGTGATTTCATGTTCAACTATTTTTGGATCGATGCCTGGCATTTCCTCGTAAGACCAGGCGAAAACGTCGCAGAATTATTTAAAAAGATCTGTGTAGATTTGAATCTCTTCTGGGGAGCAACCAGCTCCGATGAAGACATTCTCCACGATGCCTGAGTTTCGGGAGATATTGATCGGTAAGGTTTCAACGATAGTTGCCATATTAACCTCAACATAAACCTCATGTGTAGCTAGGGGATTAATAGGACAAGACCGATCTCCCGTCATAGACACGATGAATTCTCCTGCTTCGATTCGGCTTAACTCTGGGAGGAAGTATGACCTGTGATGAATATATTCCCAGGGTTTATCTAGACTAGTCATTGCTTCAATTATTTCGTCATCAAAGGGAAAGACTAAGTCTAATGAATCGGTGTGAGCGAGAGAACCCTGAGCCCAAATAGGCTCTAGAAGTGGATCAAACTCTTGTGCTGGAGCTAGATCAGTGTGGGATGATGTTTGTTGGACTAAAGAGTACGCTACTTCAGCTGCGGACAAGGGAATGGACATGCCCGGGTGCCCTGTCCCATCCATTGTGGCCGATGGGGAAGGAAGTATCCATAGATCGTCGAAGTAAGTTGTGCGAAACGATGAAACTTGAAAAATATCAACCTTATGGTGATTGGATATAAACTTGATATCGCCTTGAGGGGGCGGGTAATCGAAGGTACCCATCAAAGATGGGCACAAACCAACCCCTACATTGACGACACCTGGTTGAGGATTATCAATCATCGGGACCGTGGATGCCCGCAATGCAGGGTCAGGTCTGGAGAAGGACAATTGATCGATGGTCACTATCCGACCTTCGTGTGGAAACAACAAGACCTGAAAAATTGTAGCAACCACAACTTGCATGGCATAAGTTCAACTCTTTCCTAAGAAGAGGTTATAGTCGAGGGGAGCATCGACTACCTTTACCTCGACGCACACGGTCTTCCCTCCTAACTGCATGGGGAAAGAAGGAACGATACCATGTGGTCAAAACGAATGACTGTCGAAAGTAGTGAGGAGAGTAGGTGATGGAGACAAAACGGGCTGGCCAATGACCTTCCAGCATGCCAATGACATAACGCATGTCGAGGTTCCCTCATCAACCACTGTGCGGAAGATATTCTGAGTAAACATTTTCGTGGGATAATCCACTACTATCTGAAATGCTACGTGGTAAGGTAGATGAGGTTTTAAGTCGGTTGTATCCAGCATGCTTGTACCCAGATTACAAGTTTCGGTAGATCCTAAAGCGGTTAACAAGGATTTCCTCTGGGAAGGGAAGCTTTGGAGGACCTCCAGAGCGGACATCGCACAAGGGGTTTGTGATAAATCTTCCACCACAGAGTAGTTCTGGGCGACCCTTGCATTTGGGTTAAATGAGAAGCTTTTTTGAATGCGCCTTTGGGAATGCGTGTCATTGTTTCGCCCAATTTCTTCTCAATCTGTAGAGGAAGAGATGGGAGTTCAACTTCTTTACCCTTCTTAGAAGTGCTTGGTTTACTATAGTCATGCGCTCTAGTCGATATAAAAGAATCACCCCTCACCATATATACGTTCGCGGATGCGGGGTTGTTCACAGGCGGAGAGGGGTCTTGGCTGCCCCCTTCCATGCTTGCAAAGGCTTGGGTTAGATTTTTCCCATGTTGAAATGGATTGGTCAACACAACCAGCTGTTGCTGTGTTACAAACTTTTGGGCTTTTGCAAGCCAAAGACATAGATGGGTCGGGTGGTCTTCCATGCACAAGTTGCATGGATACCTCACCTTCCATTTTTCAGTGTTGTCCTCGCGAGCATTATCGGTAGGTTTTTTATCCCCCTTACCCTTCTTTCGTTGTTTTTTCTTTCCGTCAGGTTTTTGGGTGGCCTTTGGGTTAGTCGACTGCACTCTGTGTACCTCCGACGTTTTGGTAGGGGGAGCAACCAAAGTAGTAGTTTGGCTAGCCGCTGTGTGTTGTATAGATAACTGCTGCAACTACTTTGTCAATTGCTCAGTGGGTTTTGTTTGTGCTGGATCAACAATACCATCGGCATATGGTCCAACTCTCTGTCTAGTTTTATCAAGTATTGAGCGTGGCACATCTGGCAAGATGTTATATAATAAATCAGACTGAGAATAGATGAGCTCAAATTGTTGAGCTCTCATGATGACATCTTCTTCGGAGAATACTCCCGATGTTGTGACGTCTTTCGATAACTGCGGGACCAAAGACTTAAGGAACCACTCAAGTAGGAATGCTGGTGGGACTAGCACCTTAATTAAACTCTTCCGACGTCTCCATTCTTGGATGTGATCAGAGATATGGTCCGCTGTCGTTTGTTCGAAATTGGAAAGCATCTCTATGCCAACATCGTATCTCACAGGTAACTGGAAATGGTTTAGGAAAGCCATTGCCAGCTCGCCAAAGGAAGAGTATCTTGAGTGATCGAGCTCAATGTACCATTTCATAGCACTCCCAATGAGAGTATGTTGAAACAATCGAAACTGTATGGATTCATCCTTCAACAAGTTAGATGAGCACCAAAGATGGAAGGTAGTTACATGATCTCTTGGATCTTCATTAGGCTTGGCTTTGAACTTTGGAATGTCCGAAGACAACTTTGTCGGCATAGGAGGCCAATGTGGATCGTGAAAAATAGGGTCATTCAACAACCTTGTCAAATATGGCAAGTGCAAAGTCGCCAGGAAAGGTAGTTTGGGTTGTTGGTGATAACCTGGGAAAAAGGGGCCTGGAGTTTGACTAGCACTAGGTTTCCAGGAAAAGTTTGGCTGCTGGCCTGGATTCTGGTAGAAACCAGGGCCTTGGCCAGCGTATGGATTTTGCGTGTGTGGAGACATCATCGACTGATTTCCAAAATAGGACATAGATGGTTGGGCATGCATTATATTCGAAGGACTCTAGGAAGGGTTGCCCCATGTTGGTCCCGTGGGGATAGGCATAGTAGTTTGTCCGGGGTTCCATTGATTGTGGAAATAATTACCCCATATCGATATTTCGGATGAGGGAACGGATCCCTGCCAATAATTCCAAGGCCATGATGCGGAAGAAGTTCCTAGGTTTTCCCCCTGTGCAGGAATAGTACCCTGCATAGGAATAGATTGTCCAAAACTGGGATTGCCCCCAGTCAGGAAGGCGACTGACGAGAAGGCATTGTTACCAAATGTGCCGGTCAAAGAAAATGGTGTCGAACTTACCAACATATTATGCGAAGGTGGTCCTTGACTCCCCGCTCCAAATAAACTATGGTGTGTAGGTTGCCCAACGGATTGCTGATGTGAGCCACCGAGTGAAGGGGACAAAGGAGGTATATGACCTCCTCCATAAGGAAAAGCGTTAAAAGGATCAGGAGTTCCCCCCATGTGACCTTGCAGAGGAGCACTATAGCTCCCTACCCCCAGACCTGAAGTCTGTAAAGTGGAGTAGGAAAGTACAGGACTTGTACCCGAACTAGGCGTCCCATATGAGAACGGAGGGTCTGTCGTACTTGGTGTGAAAGGGGTTGTGGCTGCCGCCAAAGACGGGATCGGACCACTGTGCAATGTAGAGGCGGTCGAGACCATGGTGGCTCGGACTGGTGACAGTGGGTTAGAAGGTGAAAACTCTCCTGTGGTGACAACCGTAGTGGGAATTGAAGAATTCCCGAAAGGAGTAACAACATTTGTTTCCATTGCTATGTGCAACACCATCTGGCGCTCGTAAAATTGAATTGGTACGATGAAAGGTGCCAAGAAATCAGTGGTTGGGGTTTCAACCGGGCCAAGAGCATTCGCTCCAAGGTCCAAAATGGTCGATTCCTCCAGATGTTGGTCGGGCACAATTGCTTGTGACCCGGTCGCTTCAAAAGATCCTTGTTGGTCTAGCTTTTGCCTTAATGGTGGCGGGGGTGGATCCAGTGTAACCGATGACAGGCCAAGAAGACTTCCTGACCGGCGGAGCTCATGATCCTCCACTGTGTGAAAAGATCAAAGACACTCTAGGGTAGTCTAAACGTTCAAAAGTAACACACACTAAAAAATTCCCTAGAAGATAAGATAGGCAAACACTAAATTAATTTGAAGAACAGTTACAACAACCAACATTAGAGCAACTTACCAGTGCAAGTGCAACTCGAAAAAGGAAGCACCCTCCGAGTATACTCTGCAAAGCGTGGCCCGATGTCTGTCCTAGGTATCGCGTTATACCCCCGCAATCACCTGTGTATGTCCCTAAAGAAGATAGGCAACTAGGTTTCCAACGCGCGAACAGTCACCAGGTGGGTACAGTCGAAAGTCGGGTAGACCAAAATAAGCAGGGTATCAGGCCTGAAACTTGTCAAGGGTTTCAAAATCAAGTGGTCCGGAAGACAACTGAGGACCTCGAATGGATTCGAGACCCACGAAGCCCCGTTACAAATGCAATCGACGGAAACCCAAAACAAGCCCTCTATATGTGTTCTCCACTACGATTGGTCCAGCTTTGGAGGGGTTATCTTCGCTACCTTTCCACACACGACCTCATGTTTATCCCTTGTGTTAGAGGGGGGTCCCGGATAAATTTCACGATACTGGACTTAGACACTCCCTAACTGAGACTCCAATGCTTGATTGTAATGGCCTTGAAGAATTTCCTCTCCAACCTAATCCAAGGCCCTAATCCTGAACTAGTTGGTTAACCCTACAAACATAAAAGTCTAATAAATTTTAGATTTAGCGTTAATTTTATGGCTTGTCTTATGTCAAGGGGTATGAAAGTGAAACTGATGATGTGTAAAATATGAAAGTAAAAATGAGTAAAAAGATGGAAACAAAAACTTTCACTTAATGAAAAATTTCAACAACTTTTCAAAATACATATATTTTTAATTTTCTAAGATTTTGGACAGCAAACTCAAAAGGTATTTCACTCAACTACGAGCTACTTATGATCTAAGTAAACTGCAACAACTTATGAAATAAAATACTTTTCCCTGACTAATAATGCAGAATCACACTCTTCAAGCAAACAAGAAAATGAAAGAGATTTTTTTATTTTTTTATTTAAATGCTGATAAAGAAAAAAAGGAAAAATATGAACATGTAAAAACCAAGAAAAACAATTCTGGCCTAATCGCAGATCACAAAGACTCACACACTAGCAACTTTTAAAAAAATGACTCTCATACTTGTCTAAAAACCCTATTTTTTTTATTTTTTATGACAACTTTTTAAATGAGAAAAAGCAAGCTAAGGCTAAGATTAATACTAAGCTACTGACTGCTAAGACAAAGATTCAAATACCTGAGAGGTATAGCTCTCATCAAGGGAAAGGATGACTTCCTTGCCTCAACAAAAACTATCCTGCCCAAGCACGCTACTGATAATCCAACAACAAGCGTGTGAACGCGAGCTGTATAGAGCCAGAGGTCGTGTACACACGGGATGACTTCTACAAGCTGCGTGTATCTCTAAAACTCCGAGAAAAAATAAAAAAAGACAATCCAAACCAGGAAGAGACCACTGATATTGATAACCAGGATCTCTTGAAGGCTTAAACACTCTCTTTAACAAAAACAAGGAAAACAATGTAGGGAAAAAACTCGTAAAACAAACCAATTTGAGACAAGACTGCAAACAACCAAGACTTAGAAAGAATTCTAGAAAACCCCTGAGAATCAATGATTCTGACAGGGAAGAGGATGACTGCCTCCAAAATTTTATGGAATCTACACGCTACTGCTACTTCTTCAGCTAGCGTTCACACACGATCTGTAAGAGAGTAGGGCGCGGGTACACGTGTGCGGACCTTATGCAGGACGCGTATACCTTTGTGGGTCCCGAAAAAACACAGTCAAGCAGATAATATAGACAACTGGTATGGAAAACCAGACTCTCTGCTAGCTCAGACTTTGCAGAAACTAAAAAACAAACAGACAAGAAAACCAGTTTTTAAAACTACCCAAAAACAAATAAAATTCCTAGGAACCCTAGAGACTTCCCCAGTATGGTCTCCAATTCCGTTGTGAGGGAAATCCCCTTACGGACTAGCAAATAGGGTTATCTTATGCATGCAGCTCTAACCGAAAGAAATCTACTTTCTACCTTCGTCCCCAGACTTAAAACCCATTCCTTTTCATCAAATACATGGTTTAGACCAATATACCTTGTTCCGGATGTTCGATGTCGATCCTCCTTCACGCTTGATCACTTGTTGGCAACGATCCTCTCAAGATTGACCTGCGTACAAAACAAGCAACAAACTACACATGCATTTTACCTACAGACTAATGGGTTNATGGGTTAGAGATTCAAACATATATTTATTGATCTATGAAGAACTCATATAGTGGGATGGGAAAAACATTTCTTTATTATTAACTTTGAATGAATCAACTTACAAATGTCGAGACCGGCCACTGCTCCGCGAATCCTGATCCTGGGATCCTCTTTCAAATGTCCTCCAACTTATTTACTTTGTATCTCTTCTTGCACAAGGATGGCTAAAGGGTTGGAATAATGGGAATATGCAATTGGGCAGAGTTTCTTTACTTTATTTCTCCTCCTCCAAATGGGACCCCTAGCCCTTCTTTTATAGGCTAGAAGAAGTTAGGTATTTGGACGAACCCTCGGCCATGCATGGCCAGGAGTTTCAGTTAACTCACCCAGAGTTGTGTGTTCCGTCGACAAATTTCCTTTTTTTGTGCTTTTGTCGGTCCACGCGGGATGTTTTAGGTCAGCTAGCGTGTACACGCATGCAGTAATGGAGTAGGGCGCCTGGGCCCTTATAAAAGAGGTTTTTTAAAGAGTTGTTCAGCAGTGCTTTGGCAAATAAGGGATCTGAGATGGCCTGATGCCTAGGTAAGCATGTATGGTGCAAATTACGGTTATAACAGATGGTTAGTAATTTTTCTTATTAAATAATTTGCAAAAAAATATTTATTTACAATTCTATTGGTTCTAACATTTTGAAGTTTCTCCTTCCAATGTATTTTTTTCATTCCCTATCCTAACTTTTTATCAGGATGCAATTTTTTTTATTATTCTCATTGTTAAATGCACTAAGTTCTCTATGTTATTTTCACATTAAGCATTAATGCTTTTTGTTAGTGCACCCAAATTTCAATAAATTTCAATGTCGGGGCTTTAAATTAATCTGACAAATGCAACCACCACCCCCACTACCTAGACATCACCGCCTTCACAAGAGGGCCTCAACAATACTCAAGAGGGACTCAATAATAGTTCATTGGAAGAACAAAGCCATAAAGCCATACTAGAGAAAATGGCAAGAGTTTCCTTTTTTCCTACCATCAAGGACCCATACCGCGCTATACCGTCGTGCATGAGAGAAAGTAGATTCTGTTAATAAGAGTTCATTTCCCAACAGTAGCAGATCCACCACAAGCATTGAGTAGATCCACCACAAGTAGTGAAGATACGTAGCTAGTTTGTACTTGATTTTCTGGAGCAATTTTAGATAAAGCTTATGTACATAATCTTCTAGAGAAATTTCTTTGGATCTATCAGGGTAACTTCTCATGTCCCTACTTGTTTATAAATTTTAGAATAAAAGTTAATGTAGTGTAAAAATAATATATTTTCAATTTGATATAGGTTCTTTTCATGTTACATGTAGATGTTGCACAATGAAAAGATAAATAGGACTTGTTAGCTCCAAAAACATTTAAGGTTTTTCAGAAGCTCAACAAATAGTTTAGAAACGACAAAAAAATTACTTACAAGATCACAAGATATCTTTAATTCCACAAACTAAAGCAAATTAGTGTTCAACAAGGGTGGAACATCAACCCTAGGCTCATAGAGTTGCGTTCAACCCCTGCTTGAAGACAAATTCAAAGAAGTTAAGCTACAATATTGATGACATAATTATGCCAGAACACGTGTTCCAGAAAGAATTATCTAAGCACTACCTTTAGCCAAATTTTAGTAGTTGCATCGACCTAGGATTAAACAGAAAGATATTTGACAAGATACATGCCTTTGAGACTCCAAAATGTCGGGATGGAAAACATTAACCAAGACAAGAAATGCAATCTTTCAAAACATTTAAAATTTGAAATGAGGCTAGAGGGTGAATTCTGCTAGTCTATTCGAACTAAATCTTCAATGTAAGGTACAATGTTTTGTTGAACAAAATCCAACATTGAGAAGCTACAAGTGATTTTAATTTATTTGTTAAATATATTTACTATTTTAAATAAAATATGTTTATTTTAAATTATATGGAATGAAGAATATTTATTGACAAAGGCCTTGGTATATGATATGCGATAGCATTGATGCCATGTGATATGAATTATGAACATAGAACTCACAAGATAAACACATACAGAGAAGAGGAGATGAACAAAAACAACATGATCTTTGCATTTGCCATTGCCTCAATTTATACATGTTCAAATGATGTTACACTGTCGATCAAGTTCATAGATCAAGGCTGATATTGTTTCTTGTAGATGCTTCTTAGTCAACTGGTTAGGCACAAATGCATTTACTACATGCTTATACCTAACATCTACCTTGTTAGGCTTATCCCTAACACCTACCTTTTTTACTTGGTTGCTTAATTAACACTAATAATATGTGGAAATAAACATGTGACTGCCCATTTTATATACTTTTATTCTCATTCTGGAAGGTATACATAGACTTATTTTCATATCCCACCATTTGGAGATCACTATCTTCGTTGACTTATTCAAAGAGATTTTGAATGGGTCATCCTGGTTACTGGCCTGGTCAAAGTCACTTGGACCAATAACAAGAAAACGATAAATTTGGAGGTGAGAAAATGAAGAGTTTGGAAAAATGTATATTGCTATGTATTAAAAGATGTTGTGCTTCAATTACTCAATTAATTGTGGAGAGAGAGGTAGATTTTGAATGGAATTTCCCACGCTTCTTTCCTAGCTATCCATTCTAGTATGAGACGGGTCACAGCTAGAATGAATCCTTACTTTTATACCCTCCCTATTATTATTGAAGAAATTGACTAAAAATTCTATAAGGTGGGTGGGGTTTGGTATTCTATCTATATGGAACAATGGAGCTGACTAACAACAACCATAAACCACATGGTTTAGCGGTTGGAGAACACCCATCCCATCTATAGTCAATTTAGTTAGTAGCCCATCAATCAAAGTTTTTATCCAAAAACGTGCATAAACTTCAAATTCTGAATAAACTACTAAAACCTAATAGTTTTAGGGTTTCCCAAACAACAAAAACTCAAAAAACCCATTTAAGGACAACAAGAATTAGGAATCTCCAAGAACAAAATTGCAGATTTTGAGAAATTTTCACAGATTAAGGGTATTTTAATTTGATGATCTACGCAAACTGATTCTGACCCCCCTTCTCTACTAAGGGCTGCACAACCTCCCGGTCTAGGATCGATCAAGAAAATGAGTCTGATTGACTCTCTGGGTCTCTGCTAGACCCCAAACCCATTTACATAGGTCCTTTCTCCAAGGATGCAAGCCATATGAGACTCGCGGGTTCTCTCCTAAGCATTGTTCAACTTCTACAGCAATCAGGCGCTAGCTCTTCTCTGGCTACGCCCCTTCCTTCTGGCGATCGCGGTTATGACCACTCACCTAAATCAAAAGGCTTTTCTCAATTTCATGTATCGGGTCTTCGCATGTGAGTCACCCCAACTCTCTTGACCTCTGAAATCCCAACAGGAGCCTAATGCGTGCTAGCCCCTCTATTCTCCTTCACTGATGTGACCCTTCGCTATGATCATGGGCCAATCTTTAGAGCGCGTCATGATTTTGCGTATCAGGAACTCCCGATATGATTCACCTCCATTCTCCCGATGTTAGAACTCCCGATGCTTCAGATCTGACGGCCCAGATCCTCCCTTGATCCGACGAATCAGATCAAATCGCGCTCACTCCCGACTCTCAAAATGTCGATATTTCGGAGCACCAAATCAATGGATCGCGCTCCTCTGGATTTGATGACCACTATCAAGTTGCAAACTTGGGCCTCACGAATTCCTAGAATTCTGCCCTTTGACTTCTCTAATGTGCAAGTCATCGAAACATTGATCGTTCACCACGTGTCCCTTCTAATGGATGGTCCTGATGATTTCGAAACTTGGGACTTCCCCAGACAATCAATGGTGCACGTTCTCTCCTTCGATCGACGACTGCGATCAAGTCACGAACTCAGATTTTGCGAGTTCCCAGAACTCTTACTTCTGATTTCCCAAGTTGCGAACTCCCGACAAAACTAGATCTACGATTCATCTCCCTCCTCCGATCAACGACTGTGATCAAATCACGATTTTGTGATTCGTGAGTTCTTATAACTTTTCCTTTGACTTCTCTGAGTCACGAGTCAATGAAACATTGATCTCTTTCCATGTGTCTCCCTTGGTGGACAGTTTCGGAATTTTGTAACCCCGCTCCCCTGGTGTACTTTCAAGGCTTATCGTTAGTGCACTTTACCTTGATCAGGCGGATACGATTCTTTCGTGCTCAAACCGAACGATTGATATTTTTCCCCCTCTGCGCTTGCTCCTTGTTGTCTGGACACTGATCGGGCGGTCCAGATCTTTCCTTCTAAGCTTACGCTTTCTTCAGACTTAGAGGAATTTCGAAAGATTCAAAGGCTTCAACCTTTATCCCTCCTATGAGTCCGTTTCTTGGATCTCATCCACACTTATGAAAAGCGTTATCCCTTCTGAGATTGGTCTCATGAAGACTTTGAATTCCTGCACACTCCTTGTGTTTCAGGGATTTTGATAACTCAAATTTGAAGGATTTCTTGAAGATAAATTCCTCTCACCCTCCTAACGTTCTCCTTTTCTGGTTCTTCGACTTCTTGCAAAGTCCCTTCGACGCTTATTCAAATATCGGATCTGTGCACTCCTTGCACCAGATCTTTACGCAAGGTTCAAATTCTTGTGGACGACTGTGCATGCCTTGCACCGGTCTCTTTTCACTCCTTGCAAAGGGAAGTTTTGTGCTATCTCTTTTGAGCTTCGGAACCAAAAATGATTCTGTCAACGCACTCCTTGCATTCTGTGTGCACACCTTGCACCACTTCAACATAAGAGAAACAATTGAAACTTATGCTAACATTCACAGTTCCATCTACTCATAATGAAATTCATTCATTCATTCATGAAAGAACAATAACAGAGAATTGAAAAACAATGTCCACACCATGCATTGGATCGATTTTCCTCTGTTATGTTCCAAAGTGAAAATGGTTACAACTGTAATAAAAAAAAAAAACTAAAAACTCAGAAATCTACTACTAACTTGCAGCTAGCCTCATTTGGGCATATACAACCTCCATTTATCTCAAAGGGTTCTTAGGGTTCTCCCTTGACTACTTGTCTACATCAAAACCTATCCTAATACTATCTTAGTCCAGTCACATTCCAGAGCCGGAGTGGAAACTCCCACTTCGCTCATGATCACTCAAGCGTGCCTCAAAAGATTTTTCTGGCACTGAGTTAAGGCGTACTTCAAAATATTTGTTGCAACTACCAGCATTGAGATTCCGTATAGACTCCTAGACGTTGATAGGTCTTGCTCTTCATGCTTGTCAGCGATGCTCCTGCATCATACTCCCCTTGAAAACAATTCATGGACTCCTGTCCATGAGCTCCTGCATTGACCTTCCATGCTTTAGGATATCAAATTCATTTTCCCAACTGGCATATTCTATTGGGTGTCCCTTTCACTTGACCAAATATTCAAAATAGGTCTTCCTTCTGGTCTTCTTGCCAATCCTCTGATCAACAATATTCTCCATCTATGGTTTTTCTGCTATAGGAATTTGTTTCTCCCACTGGACCTTCTCTTGATCTTCTAATCCCTCTCTGTCATATTTCCTGTAAGGATACATGTCTGAAACATTGAATATGGGTGATATGCCCATATTATCTGGCTGCTCAATCTCATAGGCGTTTGCATCAAAGTTCCTTAAGATCTTACATGGTCCTATTTTCTTCATATTTAACTTGTTATATGTTTCCCTAGGGAACCTTTCTTTCCTAATATGTGCTAGAACCTAATATCCTACTTCAAATTGAAGTTCTCTACGATGTTGATCAGCTCTGCACTTGTACTCCTGTATAGAACTCTTCAACTATCCTCTGATCTGGCTATGGAGCTTCTGCATTTCTGCAACAAAATATTCTACTCCAACGCTCCTGATCTCACTTTGTTCCAAGTCTCTCATCTGGGTTGCAGTCCATACAATATTTGGAATGGGCTCTTTCCAGTGTTCCTATTTGGTGAGTCATTGTATGCAAATTCTGCTTGTGGCAGAATCTGATCCCATTGATTATAGTTCTCAGTAACCAGACTCCTCGATAGGTTTCCCAAACTCCTGTTTACCACCTCAATCTGTCCATCTGTCTGAGGGTGATAAGATGAGCTGAAGGAAAAATCTGTCCCCAACTTCTTCCACAGTTTTATCCAAAAGTGACCAACAAATTTTGTGTCTTTGTCCGAGACAATGCTTCTGGGTAGGCCGTGAAGTCTCACAACTTCCTTAAAAAATAGATTCGCAACATGTGTTGCATCACTGGTCTTATGGCATGGGATAAAGTGTGCCATCTTTGAAAATCTATCCACCACCACAAATATAGAATCATATCCTCTTTTTGTTCTTGGCAGTCCCAACACAAAATCCGTAATTATTTCATCCCAAGGCCTCTCTGGTATTGGCAATCGTTGATACAATCCAGTGTTCTGTCTTTTACCTTTTTCATGTTGGAAGATTCTACATATGTTCATGAATTTTATCACATCTTTTCTCATACCTGGGCAATAGTATGAACAAATCAACTGTGCAAATGTCTTATCATGGCCGAAATGTCCAACCAATGCTCCACTGTGCTTTTCTTTCAAAAGGTTATCCCTCATTGAGCATTTTGGTATGCACAATTGATTTCCCTTGAACAACAATCCATCTTGAATCATATACTCTATCCACTGGCTTCTGTCTCTCAACACAAGATTTGCACATGCTTCGTATACTTCCTTGAAATCTGTATCATCACAATACATGTCCTTAAGGTGTTCAAACCCCAAGGTTTTCACCTAAAATTTCTGCAGAATCAAACATGTCCTGCTTAATGCATCAACAACTTTGTTAGCATTCCCAACAATATGTTTTATGACAAAAGTAAAATTCTGCATAAACTCAACCCATTTCGCATGCCTCTGATTCAATTTTTCCTGTCTGGTTATGAATTGTAAAGACTGGTTATCCTGTGGGACAAGGTAGTGTCTCCACTTATTCAAGGATTTAATTATGGAATAAAAATCCTTATCATACGTGGAGTATTTTCTCTTGCAGGTTCTCACCTGAAATGTCTTTTCAAAATTCGGCAAGACCATAATTGGTCATTCTTTTATTTTCTCCTTCAGTATATTGAAGCTCCTCTCTGCTTCCTCTGTCCATTTAAAAGACTTTTTGATTCTTCTTCACTGTATCCATCATTGGTGCACAAATTCCACTGAAATCTTTGTTGAACTTCCTATAGAAGCTTGCTAATCCATGGAATCTTCTTACCTCAAACATGCTCCTCAGTGACGGCCATTATTTGATTGCTTTCACCTTCTTTGGATCCATCTTCAGTTCATTTGAAGAGATCACAAAACCCAAGTAAATGATTTCTGTCTTCATAAAAGAGGACTTCTTCATATTTATCAACAACTTCTCCTGTTGTAGTCTCCTCATCACTAATGGTAGGTCCCTCAAATGTTCCTCTTTAGTCTTTCTAAAGATCAGTATATCATCCAGATATACAACCACAAACTTACCGATGAAATCTTTCAGTATTTCATTCATCAATCTCATAAAAGTACTCGGGGCATTTGTTAAGCCAAATGGCATAACAAGCCACTCATACAACCCTTCATTTGTCTTAAATGTTGTTTTCCACTCATCACCTTCTGTCATTCTAATATGGTGATATCCACTTTTCAAATCTATCTTAGAAAATAAATTTGCTCCACTTAAACAGTCCATTAAATCAACCATTCTTGGTAAAGGAAATCTGTACCTGATGGTGATCTTGTTAATGGCTCTTGAGTCTGTACACATTCTCCATCCTCCATCCTTCTTTGGACTCAACACATTTGGTATTGCACATGGAATCAAGCTCTCTCTAACCAAACCCTTGTCTAACAGTTCCTAGACTTGGTTCTTCACTTCCTCATTCTCTCGAGGTGTCAATCTGTATGCTGCTTTGTTCGACAGACTTTCTCCTGATATCAAGTCAATATGGTGGATGGTACTTCTGATAGGTGGAAATAAGTTAGGTAGCTCATCCACCACTATGTCAACAAAATTATCCAACAATTTATGAACTTCTTCAAGAAAATCATCCATTGAAGTACTTGTAAGGATAACTATGGGTTTCCTCACCACAACAAACTGCATCTCTTGTTCTTTCTTGACTTCTTTCAGGAGTTCCTTCCCACTCATGAGAAGTATGCTTGTGCTGACTACCTCCTTCAGTTTATTCTCATCTATTGGTAGCAACATGTGTGTTATACCATTCTTCTCCAAAGTGTATGTATTCTTCCTCGCATCATGAATGACATTTTTGTCAAACTTCCATGGTCTTCCCAACAAAATATGGCATACATCCATGAGAATTACATCACATAGAATTTCATCTCTATATCCTCCCATCTTAAATTCAACCAAGCATTGTTTAGTAACCATTACCTGGTGTCCTTTCTGCAACCATGAGACTTTGTATGGCTTCGGATGTGCAGTTGTCTCCAACTCCAATTTCTCCACCATCTCTATGGATACTAGATTTTCAGTGCTCCCACTGTCAATTATCACCTTGCATACTCTGTCTTTAGTCTTGCAAGTTTTTCTAAAGAGACTGTTTCTCTGCACTGGCCTTTCAACTTCTGCCTTTGGTTTTAAGAGAACCTTCCTCAGCATCAAGGATCTTCCATCCTATGCTTCTTTTGCTTCAACATTCCCTCTCTGTGCTTCTAAAATGTGAGCTTCACCTCCTCCTTCTTTCTTTTTCTCGGTACATTCCCAACACATGTGTCCTATCTTTCCACTTGCATAACATCTTATTTCTTCTCCTCCTCTTCTTCCTCTTCCTCTAGAAGAACTTCTTCCACCACCCTGTTTTCCTCGGTAACTTCCTCCTCTTTCTGAGTGACTATGTGGTTTCTCTGTCTCATCATTAGACTTATGTGCCTTGTCATGCATAACTCCATTGCTTTTGTCTGGGGTTGGGATTTTACCTCTTCCTCGTTGGCTTTGTTTTCTGGACAAATTCTCCTCTGCCTTCAGTGCAAATTGATAAGCATCCTCCACTGTCTTTATCGACATCATGCTGAGCTCATCCTAGATTTCATATCTCAAGCCATTCATATATATGGAAACTTTTTCTTCATCTTTCTGTCTTTTTCCAGTTCTAATGTTCAACCTATAGAACTCTTATGTGTACTCCTTAACTGTCATCCCTTTCCGTCTCATGTTGTGCATCTTCCTGAACAGATTGATTTGATAATCTTTGGGCATGAACTTAGCCTTCAACTTGGCTACCATTCTGTCCCAATCCTTTATCTTTTGCTTTCCTTTTCTTCTCCTTTCAGCCTGCAGTTCATCCCACCACAGTGATGCATGTCCTTTTAGCCTGGTGATATCCCGTTTCACCTTTCTCTCTTCATCGACATCTTCATAGTCGAAATGTTTGTCCATGGGTCTTATCCAATCCAACAACTCTTCAACATCTAAATTGCCTTCATATATTGGGACCTCTATCTTGGCTCTGCCTCCCAATCTAGCAACTGCTCTTAGCAAGCGTTCTTTGACAACATCCTCTCCTAGAACTTCTTCGACTTATACTTCTTCACTCTCTACATCGTTGATGTCTCCAACATCAGGTGCTTGTCTCTGCGCTACTTCCATCACCTCTAATCTTGCACGAAGTTCTCGCATCTCCCTTTCTACAACTTGATTGGCTAAATGTGGTTCCACTCATCTCCTTGGTTGCATTGTGATGACTGTCTGTCACACACAGAGTACAAATTTGAGTTCTTCTGTGTCCTCTCCTTTTCCTGCTATCTACAAGCAAAACTTTAGCTCTGATACCACTTGATGCAGAACCCTCTTCTCTCCTAAGGGCTGGGCGACCTCTCGGTCTAGGATCGATCAAGAAACTGAGTTTGATTGACTCTCAGGGTCTCTTCTAGACCCCAAACCCATTTACACAGGTCCTTTCTCCAAATACACAGGCCGTCTGAGACCCACAGGTTCTCTCCTTAGCATTGTTCAAATTCTACACCAATCGGGCGCTAGCTCTTCTTTGGATACGCCCCTTCCTCCTGGCGAGTGCGTCTATGACCACTCACCTAACTCAAAAGGCGTTTTAC
>SNQJ01S0101963.1:0-27225 GCA_010110895.2 Picea sitchensis
GTGGTCTTGTCATTGAATATTCCTTTGATTTGAACCTGGTCTTTGTTTTCTTTCCTTGTTGGCAATGCTTGCATAAAGTGTTGGATGGTTTTTTGATCTCGGGATTTTCTCTAACTGCTTCATTTTTGCTAACTTTGACAAGGTTATCAAAATGTATGTGACCCATTTTTTTGTGCCATAGCCAACTTTCATATTCCTTTCCTAGGAAACACTTTTCATTTCCAATTTCACTTAATACATATATGTTGCTTGAAGTTATCATAGTTATTGTGATCCAGGTGGATATCGCTTCCTTGGTGGAGCCATCCAATGGCATAGGGTTGTGGGTGCGGTGTTGTCATTAGGGCCAACCGCTTGATGACCTTTACTGAGATGAGGTTCTTCTGGCTACCGCTATCCACTAAGAAGTGCAGTGGGGTTCCTTTTACCCACATCTGTGAATGGAAGAGGCGTTCTCCTTCTTCTGGCTCGTCTGGTTCACCAGGCTGGAGCTTGGTGGTAGCAACAGTGGCATTGGGTTCCGCATCAATGATTTGTATTCCCCTTTCTAGTTTTGTCTCAAATTATGAACCCGCATCTAATTCAGAGGCTTTCAATTCGGCCACCAGTGACTTCTTTGAGTGGCAGTCAGTAGTGTTATGCCAAGGGCTCTCATGGAAGTCGCACCACTTCCCAGTATATTTATTTTTCTTTTCGGTGTCCTTATTTTCTTGCGGCTTGGAATGGTTGTCCTAATACTGTCCATCTTTTCTCTCTCCTTTGTTCTGTGGGTTGGGGCTGACCTTTCCTAGCTTTTGTTGTGAGGGGTTCCCAGGCCCAAATTGCCACATTTTTGTTTGAGCTTCTGCTCGATTTTGACAACATATCAGTAGGTCGTGCCCAAGGATGAGATGTCCAAAATTTCCATTTTGGTCTGGATGTATCTATGCAGAGCATCGCGATACTTGAGCACCAGATGTCGCTCTAAATATTTGATTCCCATATTGGTGCACAAGGTATGAAAGATATTCATGAAATGTGGCACTGCTTGGTCTCTTTGTCGTCGTAGTGTAGTCCATTTGGTATACAAGTCGTCATAACTTCTGACAGGCTAGTATTGTTCCTTAATAACATCCCTAAAGGAATCCCAGGTGGCCATGACTATAAATAGTGAGGGTTACTCTGTTTCCTTTTTCTCACAAAAAGTTTCCCACCAATCTTTGATGTGGGGAACGACTTTGAGGAGCATAAAAGCAATCTTTTCTCTATTCGAAAAGTTATGGACAGAAAAATACCCTTCTAGTAGATTCAACCACTTGTCTAAAACATTTTTGTCTATCTGACCTTCAAAAATAGGAATATCGAAGTTTATTTGTACCTTGAAGGGGGTGGCGCCTCCGTTCAAAGAAGATGTGTCGCCTATTGGTAGCCATCGAAGGATTTGCGTGAAACTATCCATCATCTCATTCCTTTGTTGCATGAGGGATTCCTCAATCAACAATTTGAAAGGATCTCCTATCCCTTCATATTTATTTTCTCTTGACATGAGAGGTTGCTTGGGTGTGCTAGATCTTTTGTCCTCAAGAGAAACAAGCTCGAGACCCAACTCTTTGTACTCCGACCTCGTTGGGGGACATGCATTAAAGACGACAAGAGCAGACCACTCTGATACCGCGATCCACATTTTATGAGAAGAACAAAATGACTATAGATTATTAGCAGATGCATAACACAAAATATGAATCTGATAAAAGCTGGTTTTCTATTCAATAAGGAAATAAAGATGGGGAATTATAAAATGTGAACGGAAACAAGCTTCTGTTGGAATGGTGGCGGTTTATCTCCAAGAAGATATGGCGAAAATTGAGCTCATTCAAAGATGATTACAATGAGACTGGCGAAGGCCTTTTTACAATAAAGATTCCAAAACCCTAAATCAAAACCCTAACTAGGATGGAAAACTTAAAAGTCATGAATTCGTTTGGAGTAAGTTAATTACACATCAACTTCGGGGTCCTAACTTTATCTGATCTCCGTTTTAGCATATGATATCGTTGGAAAGGTATTGTGAGGAGATTCATTTTGAAGTCCAATCATGCCTTCAAATATTGATGAGAGACTCGATCTTTGAAAAACCCTTCATTAAGGCCCTCAAAATGGCCACGGAAGTTAAAATTACTAAAAATAGTAAAATTGCCAAAATTGACCGAAAACTATCTTGAGCCATTTGGAAAAGAGGTGGGTGACCGATATCCACCTGGATCATATTGCAATCAATTTTTTTATCTAGCACTTTTGTGAATGAAAATAACTTTATGACCTTGGTCACACATTTGACTCACATAGAGATTATGTTTCATATCTTCTACTAGTAAATTTTTTTTTCACGTAGTATTCTTGTTCCCAATTCTAACTATCCATTTCCAATGATTTTATTCGAATCATCATTTCTGAAGGAGCCCGATCCATCTCTTTCCTTTCTTAGCGTAAGAAACATGTGTCTTCTTCACCTGTCATGTGCTTTGAGCGACCACTATCAACATACCAACCATGTTCTTGCTTGGCTTGTAGATCAGTGTTGCATTCTTCATTGCTATATTGATTCTTCTTTCTTATCCATGTCCTTTTCTAAGGTTCTTATTTGTGTTGTTGTTTTTCTATTTTGGTTCTTTAGGAGGGATTATCATTCTAAAATCTTTGGCCATGTGTCAAAAGTTATTTACATTTGTATCATTCCTTGATGCTCAATTATTCAAATTTGTTGTAGCTTATTCTCTGTGTTTCACTAGGCTTTTTTGGATAACCCTTTTGTGTATAAATTTCAAAGTTGTTTATGTTCTGTTGTTAGCTCTTTTAATTCACATCTTTATGTCAAAATTATAACATGCATAAATATAAACCAAAAATAGAGTTTGATACGTAGGAGTTGAATATCTTCTTACTGAAAGGAATTCCTCTTATGAATCCTTCTTCTTCCTAAGGATTATCTGTCTTTTTAGATTCGTTGATTGAAATATGAATCTTCTCGGTTAGTGTCCACGTAATTTTCTTTGTAGACCTTCCTATCCCTTTGATTTTTTTTCTACATAGAAGTTTTGGGATATGTTTCTTGTCGATTTTTTTGGAGCTTAGTCCTTTTTGTCTAATTGTATCAAGTTGAGACTTGTAATGATAGAGGTTTTCTTGTTGATAATGTCAATCAAAACTTTTGAGTTGTTCTACATACTTTTTCTTTTGAATCCTTTCTTAATGTGACAATCTTTTTCTTCGAATTTTCAATGATATTGTCTCTTCCTTCCAGCTATTCTTTGAATGCTTCTTAAATTATTTTATCTTCTTCAATTTGAACCTTACAAATTTGTGATCATGTGTTCTAGTTCATGAGTGTCTTCTTTTCTTGTCCTAGTTATGCTTGTAGTTTCTTGTTTTCTTCTTTTCTCTTTTGATAAATTCTATGGCACCTAGCAGTTCTTCGATGAGTCAACCACAGCACTCTTCATATTCTTCTTCGACCTCTTCATATGATGATGAGATGTCTTCTTTTGTTCATAAGCTTTTCTTGAAAAATTCTTTGTAGTTTCTTTTGCTTTATATGTTTGTTTTCTATTTGAGTAACCTTCATCATTTCTATTTTTTCTTATGAGAACATGTAATGGAGAAAAATGACCAATACCATCAAAAGGAGTAAAACAAATCAAAGGAAGATTACCTCTATACATTCGTTGGTCCCTTGTTCAATATTTTGACAAAGTTGGCCACTTCTTCATCATCTTCAAAACGTCACTACCTCTTTGCTATGTTCTTTTTTCATTTTTCTTATCCTTTTGCTTTTGAATTTTTTGGATTCTTTGAAAGTTTTGCTTCTTTTATATCTGGATTTTCACGTTAGTTCTCATTTCATATGTTGTTAAAGTTCCATGAGTTTCATCCATGCTTATTGAGTTGGATCTACTACTCGTTCTTCTAGTGCCGATATCTTAGGGTCAATTCTCATAGTTAGAGATATTGGTACCTTTTGAATGATTACAAATTCTTTCATTTTATTCTCACAATCCCATGATTGCATTCTTGTCTCATCAACTCATAAAAGTAAGCTGCAATATTCTCATCTTCCTTCATCTTTATTTTTCCAAGCCGGCCTCTATAAGTTTGAAGCTTTCTTTCTTTGACTTTTGGATCCTTCATAAATATTTTGGGGTTGTCCAAATATATTTAGAGGATTTACAATGTGCAACTTTTTGAATATTGATTCTCCAAGATCATTCAAAAGAGATGCATTTGTGGATTTAGGTATTAAGTGAGTTTTATTTCTTTTTCATTTATTGATTACTGGAACTATTGATGTTGTGTATCCATCTACAGTGATTGCCAAACTTCAAATCCTATTTATATAGTTGTCTTTATCCTTATGCTCCAAAATGCACTTTTTCCATCAAATTGTGGTATTGCATTTTTATGCATGGTGTTTTCTTTCCATGATCTACCTTTCGATGGTTAAATTGATTTCTGAAGAAACATGCTCTGTGAAACCGATTATTTGGATTATTGGAGAGGGTGAATCAATACTAAGTGAATCCTTTTTTACCATAAAATGCAAGTGTTATATCAATGTATCATTATCATCCAATAGTTCACGAGTAAATAAAAATGAACAAATGAGAAATCACACACATACGAAGTACACCAATGTTTTCATTGGAAACCCAAGCTGAGGAGAAAACCATGGAATGGTGCCTGTATATGAATAATTTCATTCATTGAAAGCACCAACTTCCTTTTTTCGGCTGGCGGAAGGAGGCTCAACCCCTAGTTTCTCGAGGCTACAACCGAGGCTCCAACTCCACAATTCTCTTTCTAGAACCGGAAGGAGGATACAACCCTATTTCTCCAGCTGGCTTGGAAGGTGGCTGCTCACCTGTTCTTGCCCCGTCCAATCGCCCTGGAGTATAAGTAGAATTATGGAATCAATGTCACACTATTATTGTGATATATACCATTGTACAATTGTATATTGATATGTACCACTAACATGCATCCTTGTACAATACCATGTAATCAATCTGTCCCTGAATTGAACATGTATCAACAAAATACAATAGGTACGTGACTTGTCAGTAGTGCAGCACATGTGTGTACACACCCTACCAATAGTATTGCTCCCTTATGTATGTGGCATGTCTGTACTATAGCCTGTGTGTGCCTTTTGAAAGCTAGGGTTTTCTTTCTCTTGAAAACTTATAACCCTATGTAACTTCTTTCAAATAGATCTATCCTGTATTCATTTGTATCCCTGCTTGTAATTATTGCCACTGTGCATGCATCCTCATACATAACCTTTACCCAAGCATATATATCTCTTTCTATTCATGTGCCATATAGGTGTAATCATGAACATTTATAATAACCCTCACATGATCTAGTCATCAAACCCTTTATAATATTCAACCTCTCAATACATCCAACTACTTCACAAATACAAGCTCTTAACCATGTACCAAAAACCCTTAGCCATATGATAAAATACAAGATGTGCCTCAATAAGAAGTATCAATGATAAATATAATAACACTGTATTTCTATAGATCTAAATTATATAGAAAGATCCCATGTAGCTAGTAGTCTCTCTAGGGAGAATTATAAAATCTCCATAACTATTTCTCATGCATACATCAAATCCAACTATTCATAGAAATAAGACCTACCTTTTGAACCAATGGATAGATATGATGTCCCCGAGCACTATAGACCAAGGAGCTTGATCCCAGAATCTAGAACCTCTACATCTTCATCTTCTCAAGTTTCCATAGCCTTACCAACATATACATGCCCTAATACACTACCATCTAAATTATGCATGCAGCACCCTAATACCACCGTCATCCTACATACGCCAGTATGTATGCACCCCTGTCTGCTTCATCAACCAGCGTGCATACCTCGAAGTGGGGTTTTTTTTTTAGTATTCCTTTGTAATTATGAAACTTCATTAGGTAATACCCATTACTACCTGAGACTTTCGCAACTTCATATGTATCGATGAGTACTTGCAATAAGCCTTACACAACAAAGATATTCAATGTGTTCAAGTGTAATTAAATGAGATCCTTGCCTCTTATTTATACTTTCATGTAGCATCCACTTTACTTATTTAGGGAGTTCTCCATTAACTTTAATATTTAAATAATTTCTTTCTTACAAACACTTTGACTACTTTGAATTTTTGGAGCTTCTAGATGACTCTTGAGGGCTCTCCAACTACATGGCCGCCAACTCTCTAGCAGTGAGGGAGTTATGTGACATTCCTATACATAAATGGCATGACGTATATTATCCATCACGGATCGATCTTACACCAAATATATCAAAACTCATACCATTATCCATCAAAAACTTGGGTCCATTGCAAACCATTGTGCTACTGGAATTTGCTATCGGAATTTCTTCAGGGTTGACATCAATGACAACCATCACATTTAATCAACAAAAACTAACTGGAGATGCAAAGTCATTAAATTTAGTAGCTAGTGGAGAATGAAGACAGAGCTGTAGTGTTGTGCAACCCAGGTGCAGATTGTGGACATATTCACCAAATATCTTGCAATATGGTTCTTCAGATTTAGAGACTTAAACGGTGTGGTATGAATGTGACCATTAGGGGAGGAGGATACAACTTATATTTAATAATAGTCATAAAACTAATGTTGTGGAAATTTAAAAAATCTACAGTTTAAAACACTTCGGAATTTTCACCTCATTTACTTGAAGTTCCTCGGATCTATTTCATATAACTTTTGGCCTTATGGATGAATATGAAATATTTATTACAGCAACAAATACTTCAATTTTGTCCAACCTTTTCACTAGGAAAGCTCAAGAAGATAGACACCGAAAATGTACTTGAAGAAGAGATGGATATCACAACCCTTGGGGAACAATCTAAACCAATGCATAGATATGAAAATTACTTTTATAATAGTAGATTTGTTACAACACTAAATCTTATTTCTTTTTTCATATAGACATGCTAAAACACACAACGTTTCAGCATGGTTGTCCCAACAAATATTCATTAAACTAGCCATGAAACTACTCATAACAATATGGAACCAAAGTCTAATTTTTATATCTGCAACGTAATAATACGCACAACAATGATACATAGATTTTAATATATTATGCAAATAGATATAGAATTAAAATACCTCAACTCTTCCCAATAAAGGACTCTTCAATTGCTTCCCACATACCAAGCTAGGGCATCCACCATCAATAGTAAACCATAACCAGCAATACAAAGGCCTAACAAAGGCATCCACCAAGCTATATAGCCACACCAAAGGCTCTACAAAAAGCTAGTATAAACACCAACAAGTTCACCCTTGGATCTGCCACTTTCATCCCACAAGCTATCCAAAAGAATCACCAAGTATTATTATCAGTTCCCACTTTTGATGAAACTCCTTCTCATGTATTATTGGCTACTAATGAGCACTTTTATCTTGATTTTGAAAAGCACAATAGAAGTTGGTTCTATATTGTGATCATATGGAATTACATGGGTGGTGGGGTTGGTAAGCATAGAAGGGAATTTTTCTTGCTATTATTCTGAGATAAGACAAAGAATATATACTTAACACCCCAAGGCAGATCCCCAAAGTAGATTGTAATTATGTTTATAGGTTGGTGAGCCAAGAAATGTTTATAAGATGGAAGACTTATATGTTTATGAGGCCGGAGACCCTACATGCTTAAGGCGAGTGAGTATGATTTTGTGATGTAGGAGCATCACAAACAATAGAATTAGCGATGGAAGTTTCTAATCGGACAGTGGACAAAGAACACAAAATTTTGAATTTCTCTTGGATTTGATGTACGAACATAAATTTGGCAATTTAATGAAGCGCACTTATAGTAGTAATAAGCAGACCTTGAGCGGATTTATCTCGTTTTTAGTAGGTAGAAGGAATTTAAAAGTAGTTAATGCAAGTAGGTAGAATTGAATGTGTGAATTAGTGAGTTTTGAGTCCACAAGAGGAAGCGGGGATATAGACACCCTCATTTGTGTATTGTATGATAGTAGTGATGATGGAAAAAGAAGCAGCATTGTTGGGAAGAGCAAGAACATGCAAAGAACTGTGTAAGAACACCCATGTCTGAGATATTATTTGAATTTATAGAAGATTTTGATTCAAATTCATGGTTTTAGTGTTTGTTCTCTGTGTATTGATCTTTGAATGATATGCTCATGAATGTTGCTTCTTGTTATACATTTCTTTTTATGCCATGTATGAGGATTTCTTGTTGAATATTTGAAATATGAGAGAGGAAGGAGGTAATGGAATGAGTTTCAGGTGTTTCTCTATCTGAGCAAGAGTTCTGCAAGGAGTGCAGTTGAAGTGTCCACAAAGGAATATAATTGACATAGGGCTGGTAAAGTTTAGCTTTTGTTCTCATTCGCCCAAAAGTTGTTTGGGTTATTGAAGTCGTGCAAGGGAGGTGCAGGTTTGAAGAAGAAGTATCAGTTGTGAATTTGAGCAAAGGGAACCAAAGACTGTTGCTGTAGGATTTGTGCAGAGTCGGAAGGATTCAAGCACTTGAAGTGATTGAAGGTTGCCGCAAGGAGTGCGTGCAAAGTTCCTTAAGTAAGTGAGAATCGTAAGGAATCTTTGGAGGAGTAGGCCTTCGAATTTTTTGAAGGACAATGCAGAGAATCTGTGACTTAAAGTTTGTAAGAGGTGTCGTAGGTTTGCGAGCAGGTGAACGATTTTTCACGGAGGAATACTTGGTTCATTTTGCGAGGAAATCATCGGGAAGAATGAGGCCGGTGAATTCTCGAGGAAATTAAGTGAATTCGTGAATGGATTAGATCTATTGGAGGCCGAGGAGATACTGTGAGTATTCCCTAAAGTTTCAAAGCTTCGGGAGAGACCCAGGGACCATAGATCCAAGCCGCAAGGGCCGTCAGACTTACTCATGGATTTCCATATTGAGGTTTCGTAAGTTGAAGTTCCCTTAAGCGTTACAGGAATCGCGATATCTAAAACATGATATCAGGCGACTAGAAAGGAGTTGTATTGAGACGGAGGAGTCAGCAGTGGGCCGGTGGCATGCTATTTCAGTTTGATGAGGTAAGTCCCAAACTTCGTTGCATCCGAGGATTAGCGATATTACCCGAACTCCAAAGTCCGACAGAGAAGTGAAAGTTGAAAATTCAACTTCGCTGAGTGCATTGGAGTTTTGGCCCGAGTGTCGGATTTGGGAATTAGGGCTTGAGTTGTTCGTCTCCTTGTCGCCGAAATCGCGATAGCGAAATTCCCAAAAGAAGAAAGGAAAGGTCATCATTGACTATATCGGGTTTGAGTTCGAGAGACCAACACTCGACCACTGGATTAGCGAAGTTTCGAAGTCTGATCTCCCAAGTTTAAAGAGGGAATCGTGAGGATTGTTGTGGGTGTAAATTTATCGATATGGAAATAGAAGAACCATTTAGAGTTCTTGAGCCATGGAAAAGGAAAGATCTTGTGTTGACTTGGACCTTCCGACACGTGGGTTGAGGGGACGCCGACATCATTTAATGGTATCGGAAACCTGAAAAGGTTTTTTTTTCTGTAGCAGAGAAGAAAGAATTCACCATGCCGCAAGGAGAGGGATAGGCAAACACCCGATCAGTCAGAAGAGAGGGAAATGTCGAGAAGAAGAGAGGCGGGGAAGATATTATCAACCATGGAGAGAGATATGTGCAATCTACAAGCTAGACTCAAAGACATGGAAGCGAAGCAAGGCGCTGTCGGTCTGAGGGGATCTTAAGTGATTCCGAAAAGTGAAATCGAGGTTGAGCGTGAAGAAAGAAGTTCTTGATCGAAGATGCATCAAACAAACTGACTGATCCAGAGCTATTGCAAGGATGGGTGCCAGGAAAAATGGACATCCCATTTTATGAAGGAAACCTAGACGTTGAAGAAGTTCTTGACTGGGTTAGAGCTCTAGACAAGTACTTTGACTATGAGGATGTTGAGGAAGACAAGAAGGTCAAGCCTGTTGTCACCTGGAGTGAAAGGACATGAAGCATTGTGGTGGTATGGACTGAAGACTACAAGATGACAGAGACATTGCAAGAGCAAAAGCGGGGAAAAGATCAAAATTTGGGATAGAATGGTCGTGAAGATGAAGGAGAAATTTATTCCCAGAGATTACCATATTAATCTGTTTTGAAGAATGCATTATTTGAGATAGAAGGGGATGACGGTGAATGAATACACTGAAGAATTCTACGAGCTGAACATTAGGGTAGGTCATCGGGAGAGCGATGATGAGATGGTTTCCAGGTATATGAATGGCACGAGATATGATATCGAGGATAGAGATGAGCATGGTAACCATCCAGAGATGGTGGAAGATGCTTATCAGGATGGCTGCAGCCGAAGAAGAAGGCGAACGAAAGAAAAGTCAAAAGAGATTAGAAGAAGTCAGCCCGAACCATCTGACGCGAAGACAAATATCATAAGCCCAAAAGAATTTGGAAGAACCACCGGACTTCGAGCGAGAGGTGAAGTGCGAAGAGGAAACATCACCGAAGCCGAGAGAGGAGATTATCTTGCGGCAATAACACTTTTCCTACATTACTAGAGTGGGGAAGAGGAAGAGTGGAGTAATAACATGCTTCACATGGAAAGAATGGACACAAGTCTTACGAGGTGTCGGATAAAGAGAAATAAGGAAAGTGGAGAAGCTCACATCGCCGAGAGCCTGGAAGGGGCCCGAGGATGTTGGTGAGAAGAAGGCGTTGAAGGTGGGAGATGCGTAATGATCACGAAGAATTCAACTTTGACGCGAAGAGAGAGGTGGAGAGTTCATTCCAAAGGACCGGACTTTTGGGACTGCCCCAAGACCAGGGCCCGAGGGTATAAAAGGTCATTGTGAAGGTGGTAACCTGAGATATTCCCACGTTCTATGGAGATAGTAGAAAAAGATGGAAGTGGAGCGATTGATCATCAAGCCATACAAAGTTTAAATTGTATTTCTGAAGAAAAGGACCCGGTGCTTGTCACTAAACAATGTTTAGTTGAATTCAAGATAGGAGGATATAATGATAAGATATTATGTGGTTTCATTCATATGGATTTTTATACTAATCTATTCTTGGGTAGACCATGGAAATATAGCGGAAATGTGATTCATGATGGGAGGATGAACACATACACCACAGAGGAGAAATAATGGGAGGACTCATACGTTGCTTCCAATAAAGGATAAAAAAGTGAAACTTTGAAGTAAGCTCTTGTACTTCTCATGTGAGTGGGAAGGGCAATGATTAGAAGAAGGAGAATCCTGAGTTCCTTGTGGTGAAACCGAAGATTGTTTGGCCGGCACAAGAATAGATGATTTACGGAAAGAGAGATTCCGAGGAGGCGTTGGAAAGGATTGGCCCGACGCATGGTAGTGAGACAAATTACACCGTTCATTTCCTGTCGAAGTGTGAGTCATCATATAGATCTCATACCGAGAGCGATTTTAAACAAATCCGTATAGATTGGCGTCCGCAGAAAATGAAGAGATTAAAGGCAAGTCGAGTTGTTGGATAGGGTTTTGGTAGGGAGCTTGAGTCTATGTGTTGTTCCATGATGCTGGTATGAAGAAAAGACAAAGAAATTTTGGAGGATGTGTATTGGCTTCGAGGCGTCAATAAGATAACCATGATTTTATATTTCCATTGTTGAGGATGGATGATCGTGGATTGCTGACAGAGCAGTATTTTCAAAAGATTGATTTGAAAAGCGGTTATCACTAGATCCACATGAGAAGGTGATGAATGGAGGAACAACATTCAAAACCAATGAAGGGGTTGTATGAATAGCTTGTTATGCCATTTGGCTTAACAAATGCATAGAGTACCTTCATGAAGTTGATGAACAAAGTCTTGAGAGTTCGCCGGGCTTGTCGTATTGTATTTAGATGACATCTTGGTTTTCAGCAAAAGCGATGGCGAGCATGCGAGCATTTAGCTCTGCGGTGATGCGAGGCTAAGCTTGAGGAGAAGTTGTTGATAAACATGAGAAAATCCTCATTTATGAAGGCGAGCTCATCTACTTGGGATTTGTTATTTTTACGCGGATGATTGAGGATGGATCTGAGATAAAGGTGGAAGTGATCAGGTGGCCATCACCGAGGAACATATTTGGTGAAGTTTTCATGGATTGGCTAGTTTCTGCGAAAATTCATCGAATTTCGGTGGAGATAGTCACGTGATGATGGATACGATTGAAGAAAAGACACAGAATCTTTCCCCTTTGGGTGAAATTTGAAAAGAGTTATCGGTAGAAGAGGAAGATTACGGAACAAAGCGGTTTTGATTGTCGCCAGTTTCGAAGAAACACATTTCCAGAGTGAAATGTGATGCAGCGGTACAATGAGGCGTCTTGAGTCGAGGAAAACAGGGCGATAGCAACCAGTGAGAAGTTGAATGAAGCGAAGTGGAAGTACTCCACATATGATAAGGATTTTTATGCTATCATCTAGGCACTAAAGAAATGGAGGCACTAATTATTTCCGAAAGAGTTTGTATGCATTGACAATCATACCTTTGCGGTTGTGACTCAATAGGAGAAAGTTGAATCGAGAGACATATCAAATGGGTTAGTACATGCAAAATTTTGTGATTAAAAGCATATTTAGTACTACCAACAAAGGGTTGTTGATGCTTTGAAGCCCGAGGGAAGTGTTGCTATTCGCAGGAGTTCAGAGTCGAAATGTTGGGTTTTGATGATCTAAGGAACATGTATAGAGATGATCAATATTTTAAAGAGGCATATGAAGTAGGCGAGAATCAATTCACCGAGGGGCAGAGAAGCCGATGGATAGAATACATAATCCGGGAAGGATTATTGTTTAGAGGTAATCAATTGTGTATCCCGAAATACTCCATGAGGGAGAATCACGACAAAAAGAGAAACATAGTGGAGGATTGGCGGGCACTTTGGTCACGACAAGAAATTCACAAAGATGAATGAGTCAAATTTTTGGCTAGGCATGCGAGCGGATAATGTCAATTTGTACTCTGGGATACAGAATTTTCCATCATTGAAAGGGAGAAGCGAGAATCGCGAGGGTTTTATCAACCATTACCCATACGAGAGAGGCCGTGGGATAAGAAATCAACATGGATTTTGTATGGGGTTTGCCAAGCGCTTAAAAGAGGTTGTGATTCAATCTTATATGGTGGTGGATAGATTTTTCCAGATGGCACACTTCATTTATGTTAGAAAACCCGGTGACACAACTCACGTAACGAACTTGTTTTCAAAGAAGTCATTTGACTTCATGGCTTCAAGAAGCATAGTTTCAATCGGATACACTAAGTTCATAGGGCACTTTTGGAGGACCTTATGGAAGCGGGAATTCTTGTCATTTAGTTAGGCTTATCATCTGGATGGATGGATAGACGTAAGTAGTGAACAAAAGTTTGGGAGACTGGCTGAAGCGCTGGTGGCGGAACTGCGGCCGATTGGGGGACAACATATTACCATGGAAGAATTTTCTTATAGCGACTCGGTGAGCAGAACCTGGTGAGAGTCCATTTCAGATTGTCTATGGCATGGTGAGAGGAATTCGAACTAGGGGATTGAATAGTAGCGACTACAAGTGCTAGTCACGGAAAAGATTTGTGAAGCGATGAAGAACTTCTGACAGTGAAGGCAGTATGAGAATTTGAGCGAGTATAAGCATAGAAGCGGATCGTACAGGGAGACAACTTGGTTTGAGATTTGGTGATTTCTTTCTAGCACATTTGAGAAAGAAAAGGTTCCTAAGAGGAACATAATAGGCCCGAAGATGAAGAAAATCGAATCGTGTAAGATCTTGAAGAGATTTGGTGAAAATGCTTATGATATTGAATTTCCCGATGGGATCAGAATTTCTTAGATATTCAATATCTCAGATTTAAACCCATATAAAATTTGAGAAGAAAGCCGAGAGGAAGCTGAGATAGGCAGCCAGTGATCAGTGGACAAAAGAAAATGCGATTCTTGAGTTAAACCATAGATGGAAGCATCTTGGATAAAGAAGTGAGCAAAAGGCCGAGGAGAAAGCAATACTTTAGTATACGGTCAAATGGAAGAACCATCGGTTGAAGATGCGGTAGAGGCTGGCTGTGAGAATCTGAAAGCATGGAGCCAGTCGTGGGTTGAGCTCATGGGCGAGCCCATGAAATATTCAAGTGAGGGAGTATGATGCGGGAGCATCATCAACATCAACTGACGGCGTGGAACAATCTGACAGTTGGACAAGCCAGTGCAAATTTTTGAATTTATCTTGGAGTTGATGCATGAACATAAATGTGGCAATTTAATGAAGTGCACTTGTATAATGTAAGCGGACATTGACCATTTTCTCTCGTCCTTAGTAGTAGAAGGAATTTAAAAGTAGTTAATGCAAATGGGGTAGAATTGAATGTGTAGATTAGGCAGGTTTAGAGCAAGAAGGAAGCGGGATATAGACACCCTCATGCATTGTATTGTATGATAGTAGTGATGATGGAAAAAGAAGCAAAATTGTTGGGAAGAGAGTAAGAGCATGCAGAGAGATTTGTGTAAGAACACCCATGTGCATATATTTGGATTTATAGAAGAGTTTGATTCAAATTCATGGTTTAGATGTTTGTTCTATGTTTATTGATATTGAAATGATATGCTTTCAAGTAGATGTTTTCTTCCTGTTATACATTTGCTTTTTATGCCATGTATGAAGGATTTCTTTTTGAATGTTTGAAATGTGAGAGAGAGAAAGGGTAATGGAATGAGTTTCAATTGTTTCTCTATACGAGCAAGATTCTGCGAGAGATGCAGGTTGAAGTGTCGCAGGAGTGCATTGACATGGGGCACCGAGGTAGTTTGGCTTTGTTCTCATTCACACGGAAGTGTAGTTGAACACA
Organism: Picea sitchensis; assembly: GCA_010110895.2. NCBI lineage: Eukaryota > Viridiplantae > Streptophyta > Pinopsida > Pinales > Pinaceae > Picea > Picea sitchensis. The sequence continues at coordinate 14,906 of SNQJ01S0101963.1, forward strand.
AGAACCGTTACCTGCAAGGGGTTAATGCTGGTAGGTGAAGTCTTAGGGTTGAGAACTTGAGTGAAGTATTGAGAGACTGCTTCTGTAGGTGTGTGTAGGGTTGAAAGGATTCAACACTTGGAAGTGCTTGAAGGTTTCATAAGGAGTGCGTGCAATATTTTTCTTTAAGACTCGACGTGGAGAGAAATCTCAGGAGGTATAGGACCTTAATCGTCGAAAGAAACCTGAGGAAGCTTGTGTCGTGGAGTTTTTAGCAGGCATTGCAAAGTTTCGTAATGGGTGAACAAGTTTCCGCGGAGGAATACTTGGTTCATTTCGAAGAATTCATCCCGGGAAGAATGAGATGATTGAAATTACTCGAGGAATTACACAGGAATTTCCGTGGAGTCGTTAGGCGATCGCTGGAGGAAGCGAGATAGTATTCCCCTAAGGTTCAAAACTTTCGAGAGGCGGGACCAGATCGTTGACACTTAAGGGCGTCCAGTTCGTGGTTTCCTGTCCGGGGAGTTTAAACAGGTTGAAGTCAGTAAGCGTTACCAGCGAGGTCAGCGTATCTGGCGTGATATCCCGGCGACATAGAGTTATTATTAGGGCCACGGAGGATTGTGAGTGGGCGGTGTACTATTTCTAAGTTTCATGGGTGAAATTCCCAAACTCATTGCTTCGGGGATTAGCGATATTCACGAACTCAAAGTCCAGATAGAGAAGTGGCGTGAAAATTCAAACTCGCGTAATGCATTGCTTAGCGTTTCGGTGAGTCGAGTTGGGTAGTCAAAAGAAAGCAGGTTGTTCCTACGTCTCTAGATAAAGCTGAAATGTGATAGGAAAATCTGGTAGGAAAGGTTAGCATTGATTGTATCGGGATTCGGGGATTCGAAAGACCAACACTTTCGACCAGCGAGGTCCAGTTGCAGTCGATCTCCCAAAGTGTAAAGGAAGTCCCATGAGAGTTGTTGTGGGTGAAGATTTCTAGATGGGGAAATAGAAGAACCATTTAGAGTTCGCTTTGGGCTGTGGTAAAGGAAGATCATGTGTTGACGTGGACCTTCTGAACTACGGGTTGTGGGCATCGGGTTTCAGGGATTCGAGAGACCAACACTCGACCACTGGATTCGCGAAGTTGCGAAGTCTGATCTCCCAAGTGTAAAGGGGGGGGATCCCATGAGAGTTGTTGTGGGTGAAGATTTCCCGATGGGGAAATAGAAGAACCATTTAGAGTTCTTTGGGCTGTGGAAAAGGAAAGATCATGTGTTGACGTGGACCTTTTGACCTACGGGTTGTGGGCATCGACATCATTTTGTATATGTAAATACACACATCATTAATAAAATTACATCATTGCGTGTAGACCGACTATGAAGAAAGAGTTATGGGGGAATAAGCTCCATTAGGTAGGGTAAGGGAAGGGGCCAAGTGTCTAGGAATAGGGGCTAGGCTAAAGGGCTTACCTCTAAAGGGATAATATTATATTATTATTTCCTAAAGGCTAAGGTTGACATAACCTGTGTTTTTCTAAGTTCCTAGGAAAGGGAATGAGTGCTAAGTGGAGCTCATGCATCTTAAGGAAAACATGTGTTAACCTGGGTGCATGCAGTTATAGATGGGGAAATCAACTTGTTGGGGGTTCACTTCCCATTCTTGGGTTCCTTCTCCAGTCTCGCATTCCCTCATCATTTTCACGACCCTCGGGATTCTCGCAGGTCTACCATTCACCCACTGATTCATGCGTTGATCCATCTTCTCCATCGTCCACCTGAGTAGCATTCAAACACCCCTGGAACCTGCAGGCACTGTGAACTATCTCGTATTTTCCCTATGATGAACAGTGCACCTATACCTTTCCTAAGTTGTATCGTGCCTTAACAGTTGTTGTTGTTGCTATGCAATTCCTTATCTGAGTGTGGCTTGTTGCCATTATCTGTTCTATACTAAGCGTTTTTGTTGCTATCACCCTTATTGGAATTGACTTAGGAGTTGGACTGAAGAAGTAGGTTGTCATGCTTGTAAGAAAACCTCTCCAGGTGAGAGAGGTTGTTGGGAAAGTGGTTTTCCCAGAGGGAGCCAAACAATAGCTATAATGCTCTGAGAATTATTGTCTGGTCTATTGTTGAAGCCCTGGAAGCGAAGTGGGGCAGCCAAAGGAATATTGAGCAGAGAAGGGGCACACTTTCTGGGGTGGGAAAATCATGTGGGGAATGAGAGGTTGCAGGCTATTAGTGTGAGCTATCTCCTGGGAGGAAATCCTTCCTGTTTGATTAGTGTGACTTTCCTGTTGTCCTTGCCAAGCCTAGGAATCCCTTGCTCGATAAAGTTTAGTCCCATCTCAGGGGTGACCCATTGTTGAGTGTTATGAGCATCATTGTCTAAGGTTGGTAGGTTTGTGGAAGGTATGCATGCAATTGGTGGTCATCTGTTAAAATATAAGTACCAAATATTTGTTCTTTGTATGATGTGTATCTTGGAATCAAGTTATAATGTTATTAGAATTGTCTGGAAATAGTGTATGCATGTTCTAATGTTGTTTTTTCATGAATAAGTGTATGAACATAATTTTATAACTATTTAGATAGATATGTATATAAATATATATGATATTCAAGCATGAAATTTATTCGGTGGCATGGACTAGCTTATTGGTTTAAGGTCAGGGATGCCACAAATTGGTATCGGATCTAAGAGAGATGTCTAGGAAGTGACGTTGCCCGACCTATTGGTGGTTGGGGATGTTACAAATTGGTATAAGAGCCATGGTTTCAACACTGAGCCTGGATGGGCCATGTTAGTGGAAGTTGAAGAAAAAGTTCAGAAAAGAATTGTTGTCGAAATGTTCAAAATTCAAGTTTAGAGCCCATGGTTTCAACATTGAACCTGTATGGGCAACGAACGAGGAATTCAAAGTAAACATTCTAGAGAATTTTGATGTACAGAGTGCCAGGAGGGCGTTGAGAAAACACTTGGACTGTGTTTAGAAGCACAAGAGGTGTAACGGTTTAAGAAATGGCCATGGATAAAGAAACCACAACAACCATGGTGTTGAGTTGTAGGATCTGTTTGGGAGAAGGAGGATCCTTCACAGCCGTCATATTTGGAGAAAAGTGCATGAAGGTTAACCTTTGAGTCATTCGGACTTCACAAATTCGGCGAAAGTTATGGTTATAAGAGAAAAAGGGGTCAAAGCCCAAAGTTCCGAAGTCCCAAAGAGGATCTACACCATATATCCAAGGGGTGAGATAGTTACCATTAGATTTGATCAAGGATGGATCAGCTTGTTTTGGAGTTCAAAGTTTGGAATAATTGGAGTGTATTGATGCACAAACCGCCGAAGCCCGAAGTTTCGAAGAAAAAGAGAAGAAGTGGCGTGGAAGGATGACATCATCAATAGTGACGTGGACCTTTCCTAGACATGCCACGTGCCACCACCTTAGTTGGTGAAAGTTGTACTATGTGGACCCCGGAAGGTAAGGAAGTTCGGGAGTTCGACGTTCGGGAGAATTGGGGTGTGGAAGTGTAAAAACTGTCGAGGCCCGAAGTTCCTAAGTGACGTGGCTTGTTGATGTCACTTGAAATGACATGGACACATGGGATATGTGCCACATGTTAGTGAGTTAAGAACCTTTGGAGGATTGAAACACCTATTAGAACGTGGCACAAGTCACCCATTTGATTGGGCCACGTGTCTGCTTCTAATATTTCTCCACATGGCCCTCCTCTCGAGCATGGATGGTGGGGCCCCCAATGGTCATAGTGGATGTGTGGCGCTAGACCATGAAGTCTAGAGAATTGAAACTCCAGAAGAAATGGTTCATGAGGGAATGGAAGGAAGAAATCCTCGAAGTTACGTAGCATCGAGGTGACGTGACATAATGGCGTCACCAGGGGTGACATGGAAGTATTCGGAGATTCACAGTTTAGGAGTTTTGGGATGTGCAAAGGTGAAATCCTCCAAAGTCCCAGAGTCCCGAAGCTCTGAAGCCCCGAAGACCTAAAGCCAGAGTTCCATAGTGATTATCAGTCATTAGATGTTGGGAATTCATGGACCGTTGATCCACCTTACTTCGTGATTTCACCAATTTGGCATTCCGAGAGATTGTTGGGAGGTTCTTTGGAAATTTTCGAAGCCCTAAGTCCTCAAAGCTTTTATCCATTGTAGATCTAAGCAAGGAATGTGGACCATAGATCCACCATTCTTCGCACGTTCGACAGTTCATTACTCTATGATGTTTGGGACGCGTGGAAAAAGGGGAAACCTTTGAATCTCTGGAGCCCAAAGTTTCAAGGCTCTAGATAAGCACCCAAATCATTAGCACTGGGTCACAGTCATGGACACATGTGAACCAAGGGCTGAAGAAAAAGGGGCTAGCGCCCGAAAATTGTTGCAGAATAGAACTGGGCGTAGATATAGAAGCCCGAGGGGTTCTTGACCGACCAATACCAGTTGAAAATGGAATCTAATATTGTTTTTGGTTGAATCAGATTGATTTATTCTAGTAAATTATTAAAGTCTAATAGCCTAAAAAAAAATTGGTTGACTGCACATTTTTCATAGTTAGAAATTGACATAACCGAACCGAATTGTTCCATGGTGCAGAGGAATGGAGGAGCCACAGGATGCTTATAGTTCAGAGAATGAAGATAGAGGAATGGATTTCCATTTGGGAATCAAAGGATCAAAATCCAGTGGACATGGAGAAGAGATAGATAAAGAAGTGAGCATGATGAAAATCATCAAAAATTTGCAAAAAGACGTCCAAATTTACCAGGATGATAATGAAAGGATTAAGAAAGACAAAGAACAACATGAACACTTCAACATGAATTTGATGCATATCCTGGAAAGAATAGAAAATAAAATGGATAAGGAGAGTGGCTCAAGCAAATCGGGAACTCATGGGTCTCCTAATGAGAAAAGAAGAACAATAAGTGTTATCAGACATCACCGTCACTCCCCGACACATTCCAATAAGAGAGCACACAACAACTCAATTCCATCCCCCATTAGAAATCATAACAGGTATGGGGTGGATGAGCTACGAGGAGAAATGAAAAAAATCAAACCTCCTACATTTGATGGTGATCACAATAAGGATGAAGATGCAAAGACATGGTTGTTGGCCATGAGAAAGTATTTTCAATTGCATAATTATTCTTCTCATGCAGAAGGAATAATTTCCATCTATCAATTCAAAGGAAAGGAATCCATGTGGTGGGATCAACTTGTGTAGGTGCATCACATTAAAGACAAAAATGTTACTTGGAGGGAATTCAAGAAGTATTTCGAAAAGAAATACTTGACTAAGAGATACTATGACAAGAAAATGAAAGAGTTCTTTGAACTCAAGCTTGGGAGTATGACAATAAATGAATATGAAAGAACGTTTTTAGAATTTCTAAAGTATGTTTCTTTCATCAAGGATGATCAAGTAAATATTCAGAGGTATTTGAGAGGTTTGTCATCATTCATCAGTGACAAAATAAAATATGATGATCCCAAAACATTGGAGGATACCATAAGGTGAGATAAGTGCCTATATGATCAGCAAAAAGCAAGGCCAACTTTCCAAAAATCTTGGGAAGGAAAGAAGAAATTCAAGATAGATCATAGGAAGAAAGGAACTAAGCCACCATTCCTAAAAAATAATCCTCAATGACAACCAACTTCTAGAGAACCCAGAATGATTGAGACAGGTGGTCAAATGCCAAGGCAACCACCTATTCAATGTTTGGGTTGTAAAGGAGATCATATGTTTAGAGAATTTCCTCATAGAGGTGACAAAGTGAGAGCTTTTCAAAATGTTCAGCAAGATGAAATAGTGGAGGACATGGGAAGAAGTATACCTAGGATCTACGCAGCCCTGGACAACAAGCAAGTAGACTATCAATCTCATATGATTGAAGTGGAAGGTATGATCAACAACCAAACCATTACTCTTTTAATTGATTTAGGAGATAGTCATAGTTATATAGATCCTAAGATGGTGGAAATTTTGAATTTGCCAAGAAAAAAGCATGGAAAATATTGGTTGGTGCAGCTGATTACCTGAGCCAAAATAAAAGTTAATGAGATGGTTAAGTCATGTATTATGGACATGAACGGACTGAGCACAAGGGAAGATTTGAACATCTTGCCTTTAGGTTCCTATGACTGTCTAATTGGGATGGATTGGTTGGACCAACATCATGCTATCCTAGACTGTCATAAAAAGGAATTTACTTGCTTGGATGAGGAAGGGAACCTAAGGAAAGTGTAGGGAATTCCTAGTGTAGTGACTATCATAGAAATTTCAGCAATGTAGCTAAAAAAGTGTTACAGGAAGGGTTGTCAAATATTTGCAGCCCATATGGAGGAAGCATCGAAGGATAAGGTGCCAAATCTGGAGGATCATGCAGTCCTAGAAGATTTTGAAGATGTGTTCAAGGAGGTATCAGGACAACCCCCAAAGAGAGATATTGATTTCTCTATAAATTTGATGCTTGGAGTAGCTCCAGTGTCAAAGACTCCTTACAGAATGAGTACACCAGAGCTGAAGGAGTTGCAAATGCATCTTGAATAACTTCTGAAGAAGGGGTAGATACACCCAAATGTGTCACCTTGGGGTGCCCCAGTCTTGTTCATGAAGAAGAAAGATGAGACATTGAGATTGTACATCGATTTTAGAAAATTGAATAAAGTTACTATAAATAACAAGTATCCTTTACCAAGGATTAATGATCTCTTCGATCAGTTGAAGGATGCAAGGATATTTTCGAAGATAGATCTCAGATCAGGATACCATCGGGTAAGGATTAAAGAAAAAGACATTAGCAAGACCACCTTTAGGACAAGGTATGATCATTATGAGTTCACATTGGTGCCATTTGGGTTATCAAATGCACCAGTTGTTTTCATGTGCTTAATGAATGGTGTTTTCTGAGAATATTTAGACAAGTTTGTTAATGTATTTTTAGATAACATCCTTGTATATTCCAAGTCAGAAGAAGAGCATGATCATCATTTGAGGATGGTGTTGCAAGTGATAATATACCATCATTTGTATGCCAAATTGAGAAAGTTCTCATTTTATCAAAACTGAATTCACTATTTGGGGCATATCATATCGGAGGATGGGATAGCAGTGGACCCTGAGAAGATAGAGGCCATTAAAGGGTGGATAACACCTAAGAATTTGATAGAATTCAGATCCTTCATGGGTCTAGCTGGCTACTACATAAGGTTCATTGCGGGGTTTTCGAGAATAGCTCATCCCATCACTTCCTTGCAAAGGAAGGGAAAGAAGTTTCAATGGACAGAAGAATGTTAACTAGTGCTCCAATTTTAAGGATTGAAGATCCAAATGAAGACTTCATTGTATGCATAGATGCATGTAAAGAAGGACTTGGTGGATTCCTCAGTAAAAATGGGTTTGTTGTATGTTATGAATCAAGGAAGTTGAAGGAGCATGAAAGGCTCTATGCCACTCATGATTTGGAGTTGGCAGCCATAGTGCACGCTTTGAAGAAGTGGAGGCACTACCTCATGGGAAAGAGGTTTGAGATGAGGACAGACCACAATGGTCTGAAATATTTATTTGATCAGCCAACTCTAAATGCTAAGAAAAGAAGATGGTTAGAATTTCCTAGTGAATGTGACTTTGATATAAAGAGAAAGAGAACAAAATGGTTAATGCACTCAGCAAAAGAGTACATGAGTTGCATGTTACATCCATTATCATGTACCAGTCATATTTGAAAGACAGAATTGTGGAGGCTGCAAAATCATATTTGCAATACATAGAATTGGTAACAAAATTGTAGCAAGATAAAATGCAACAAAAAGTTAAAGATTATGAATTGGGAATTGATGGAATCCTATTGTACAAAAACAGAGTTTATGTACCCAATTCTCCCTAATTAAGGAGTAATTTTTTAAAATAAATGCACCATGTACCTTATGTGGGAAACCCAGGATATCAGAAAACAATTTCAGTAGTCAAAAGCCAATATCATTGGCCAAGCATGATGAAGGAAGTTGTTGATTGTATTTCTAAATGCTTGGAATGTCAAAAGTTAAAGGCTGAGCATAGCCACCCAACTGGTTTTATACAACCATTACCCATTCCTGAGTGGAAATGGGAAGTTGTAAAAATGGATTTCATCACAAGATTGCCCAGAAAAAGAAAGCAGCATGATGTAATCATGGTGGTGGTGGACAAGCTTACTAAAGCTACCCATTTCATTCCTATGAAGACTACTCACAAAGAAACCAATGTTGATGACATTTATATGAGGGAACTGTCACACTTGCATGGAATACCCAAGACAATTGTTTCTGACAGAGACCCAAATTTTATCTCAAAGTTTTGGAAGGGGTTATTCAAGGTGTTCGGAACAAATCTGAACTTCAACACAGCATATCATCCTGAGTCTGATGGGAAAACAAAAAGGGTGAACCAAGTGATAAAATATATGTTAATAATGTATGTGATGGAAAAACCATCTAAATGGGAAGATTATCTACACTTGGTAGAATTTTCCTACAACAATGGGTACCAAGCATCACTGAAGATGAGCATGTTTGAAGCACTTTATGGTAGAAAGTGCAACACCCCAGTAAGATGGGACAACCCAGCTAATAGGGAAGTGGTTGGGCCAAAGTTTCTCAAGGAAATGGAAGAGAAAATGATAAATATTAAACAGAATTTGAAGGTTTCCCAAGACAGGCAGGAAATTTATGCTGATAAGAATGGATCTCACAAGGAATTTAAAGTGGGTGATCATGTATTCTTAAAAGTGAAGGCCAACAAAAGCTCCTTGAAGTTGGGAAATTATTCAGATTTTGCAGCTTGATATTGTGGATTATTTGAAATTGTAAATGTTTTGAACCTGCACAGAATAGATCTAGCTAGAAAATACTACACACATTTGCAGAGAGAAATTGAGAAAGAAGAAGAAGGAGAGAAAGAATAGAAGAATTATCATTAACCGTAATGAATAATTTACAAATGATATACTCTGTATAACTCAATGAATGTGCAATGGAGGAGAACCAATGCACCATAGTGGTGGTCTAGATTGATATGGACACACACTAGTAGTTACAGGAGTGAACTGCCACCTAGTCTAGTCTCTCAAGCAGTTACGGGAGTGAACTTCCACCTAGCTGAGTTATCTAGTCAACTAGTCTTTAGTTAACTGACTGAACATAGTGTAGTGAGGAGTAGATCAAGGAATCAAGGGTAATGCGCCAGTCTGTTGATGATCCCAAGGAAAGTGTGCATTATCATGCTGATGATCCCAATGTTTCATGGTGACAAAACCAATGCAATATCCAGACTCAACTCAACTAGTCAAAATAAAGTTTCAACTAAAAGAGAATATTATCCAGGTGGAATATTCTCCCCTAATATATAGGAGACTGGATAATGACTAATTATGACTAATAAACAAGGAAAAAACTTAGGAAAAATAAATCCTAGGTGTGTGTGAAGTAACTCAAACACCCCCCCTGAACATCACTATGGTGAAAACAAAGAATGGATCTCGACAACGAGGCCATGTTAGATACCTAAATACAAAAGGTACACTGAAAATAAAGTGATGAAAGAGGGAAAACCTCATGGGAAAACCCCCCCCTCAAGGAACAATGTATGTAAAAAGAAGAACTATAGTTGCTAGGAAACTATGTCCTTCACTCCAAGACGACTTCACAGAGAATGGAACTTCTGCTTAGTGAAGATCTTGGTGAAGATGTCTGTCATCTATTCTACTGAAGGACAGAATTGTAGGTCGATGATCCCCTCATGTACTAAGTCCCAGATGTAGTGCATGTGGATCTCAATGTGCTTCATCCACTACCTCTGAACTTGATCTCTACAGAACTTCAGAGTGCTCTGGCTGTCACACCAGATGACAATCAACCAATGAAACCGAATCCCCAACTCAATGAGAAAATGTTGTATCCACATATCTTGGATAGTTATGTTAACTACCCCTCTATACTCTGCCTCGACTGAAGATAGAGAAATGGTATCTTTCTTCTTGCTCGACTAATAGATAGGCCTAGAACCAAGACTGAGTGACTAACTAGATGTGGGCTTATGATCAGTGTTATCGCCAGCCCAATCAGAATCAGTAAACCCGATGAGATATAATGTAGAGTTTATTTCATAATGAATCCCAAAGTTTATGGTGCCCTGTACGTATTGAAGGACATGCTTTGCATCCTTCCAATGTAGCTCATGTGGATCCTGCATGAACCTAGAAACTGTGCCAACTGCATAGGATATGTCTGGTTTGAAGTGTGTGAGATACAAAAATATCCTCACTAGTTGTCTGTATAGTGTGTGTTCAAATAGTGGAGTCTCCCCTCCATCCTCAAGTTTAAATCTTGATAGGAAAGGAGTCGGAGCAGACTTGCAGTCTGTCATGTGAAATCTCTCAAGGATATCTCGTGCATACTTGGCCTGAGATAGTTTGATGCCTGATGCATCCGGACTGATATCAATTCCAAGGAAGAACTATAGTGGACCCATCTCCGTCATCAAAAACCTATCATGTAGAATCCTCTTGACTACAAAAATCGTTGAAGTTGAGCAAATGGTGATCAACAAATCATCAACATACAGAACTCAGAGTAGAAGTGAATCATTCGTCGTGATCATGTAGACATTCAGGTCTGATTTACAACATACGAAGTTCTGTGACAATAGGTAGGAGTCCATCTTGGCATACCATGCCCTTGGAGACTGCTTGAGTCCATAAAGGGACTTCTTCAATCGACAAACCAAAGATGAGTCCTGCATAAATCCCCGGGGCTGCTCCATATATATCTCCTCAAAGAGATCACCGTGAAGAAATGAATTCTTCACATCCATCTAATGGACTTCCCATCCCTTGGCTTCCACAATGGAAAGTCCCAATTGTATGGAATCCATATTTTCTACTAGAGCGAAGGTCTCATCATAGTTAATACCATGCACCTGTTGAAATCCTTTGGAAACAAGCATGGCTTTGTATCTGCTAATATGTCCATCTGTTTCGCTCTTGGTCCTGTATACCCATCTGCATCTGACAAGTTTCCTCCCAGAAGGAAGGGGAACCAGATCCCAAGTTTGGTTCTCGAGGAGGGATTTGTACTCCTACTACATGGAAGATTCCCAAAAGGGATTTCCAGCAGCCTCTCTTTGGATCTGAAGATTGAACCAAGAAAAAATGGTTGGACGGAAATGGTTCAATGGCAGTGAGTGAAATAGGAGGCTCCTCGAAATCAAATAAAGTCCTCCTAGTATCGGTTGGATCACCAACGATATCCCCTGCATCCTGAAGAGTAGTATGTGCCCACTTGGGCCTCTACTCTAGCTCTACAACTGCATCTGGATGCTCTGAATCTACATCTGACTGTACTGGCTCTGAATCTGAATCATCTGAGTCCTCTGAATTAGAACTCTCATCTGAAGAAGAGTTGGCATGTGCATGTTCATTATCTCGGATGGGTGGAAGAATGAAAGTGTTTACATGCGGCTATTAAGGTACATGTGAGACACTTTCCTAGAATTTGACACTATGCTCAATGATGATCCAGTCTGAGGAAAGACAATAAGCCTATATATGTTCACATTGTCAGGGTATCCAACAAAAATACACTCAGTTCTCTATGGATCAAGTCCCTTCCTCTTTTCAGAGGGAATCTAGGACCATGCATGTGAACCGAAAATGAGAAAGTGGGTCACTTCTAGTTTGAGGTCGCTCCAAACCTCATAGGGGTTCTTATCCTTGATAGATCTATGGGGAGATCTGTTTTGGATGTATGTTGCACAATTAATTACTTCAACCAATAGTCTCTATGGTAGTGACTTTGCATGCAGCATTCAAGATGCCATCAACTTTAGAGATCTGTTTTTCCTCTCAGCAACTATGTTTTGTTGCGGAGTATAGGGAACTGTGTGTTGCAACTAAATCTATACCGCATGGAAAAGATTATGGTTCTCATGATTTACATATTCTCCCCCATTATCAGTTCAGAGGACTTTGATCTTCTTTTCAGACTATGTCTGAACAAGGTATTTGAAATCTTTGAGGTGTTGAAAGACCTTAGATTTTTGCTTGAGAAAGTAAATCCATGTAAAACATGAGAAATCATCAACAAAAATGAGAACAAACTTCACTTTTCTAATATACGGATGTGGAAAATGTCCTATAAGGTGTTCAGAACCAAATATCAATATAGCATAGAAAAACCTCAGAAAAAGTACTCAACGCCTTGAAAAAGAGATAATTTTAGATAATAAGCCTCTTCGAGGGGGCAACCTCCTTTTACCCCACTTAAATGTTCAAGTACAAGATGA